>PVKC010051665.1:0-10381 GCA_004027635.1 Crocidura indochinensis | reverse complement strand
GAGATACCACCTCACACCACAGAGATTGGCCCACATCACAAAGAATGAGAATAATCAGTGCTGGCGGGGAAGTGGAGAGAAAGGAACTCTTATCCACTGCTGGTGGGAATGCTGTCTAGTCCAACCTCTATGGAAAGCAATATGGAGGTTCCTCCAAAATCTGGAAATTGAGCTCCCATTCGACCCAGCTATTCCACTCGTAGGGATATACCCTATAGCCAGGCTCTGGAAACAACCAAGATGCCCTTCAACAGACGAATGGCTAAAGAAACTGTGGTACATATACACAATGGAATATTATGCAGCTGTCAGGAGAGATGAAGTCATGAAGTTTTCCTGTACATAGATGCCCGTGGAATCTACCATGCTGAGTGAAATAATTCGTGGGAGAGAGAGAGACGCAGAATAGTCTCACTCATCTATGGGTTTTAAAGAAAATAAAAATCATCATTGCAACAATCATCAGAGTCAATAAGAGGAGGCTGGAACTCCCAGTTTACTCCATGAAGCTCACCACAAAGTGTGGTGGGTGCAGCTATAAAAATAAATACACAGAAAACTACCATAATCACGTGAATGAATGAGAGAACTGGAAAGCCTGTCTGAGTACAGGTGTGGGTGTGGTGGGAGGGAGGGGGACTTGGGACATTGGTGGTGGGAATGTTGCACTGGTGAAGGGGGTGTTCTTCACATGACCGAAACCTAATCACAAACATATATGTAATCAAAATGCTTAAATTAAAAAAAAAAGAAAAGAAATCAAAAAATTATAAGGACTCCCAATTCTTACCACAGGCTGTGTTCTTCACACGGATTGTATAGAAAGAGGAGGTACAGTAAATGCATCCTATATACACCTCAACCCAGACCCTTGCCTGGTCTGTATTGTCAATTGGGGACAAAAAAAAAAAAGAAATAGTGCCCAGGATACAAGAGTCACCCACCGAGTGGGAGAAACTATTCACCCAACACTCATCAGATAAGGGGCTAATATCCAAAATATACAGGGCACTGACAGAAGTTTATAAGAAAAAAACATCTAGTTCCATCAAAAATTGGGGAGAAGAAATGAACAGACGCTTTGATAAAAAATACAAGGGGCCGGAGAGATAGCATGGAGGTAAGGCATTTGCCTTCCATGCAGAAGGTCGGTTCGAATCTCGGTGTCCCATATGGCCCCCTGTGCCTGCCAGGAGCAATTCCTGAGCATGGAGCCAGGAATAACCCCTGAGTACTGCCGGTTGTGACCCAAAAAGCACACAAAAGAAGAAATACAAATGGCCAAAAGGCACATGAAAAAATGCTCCTCATCACTAATATTCAGGGAGATGCAAATCAAAACAATGGTGAGATACCACCTCACACCACAGAGATTAGAGCACATCACAAAGAATGAGAACAATCAGTGCTGGCGGGGATGTGGAGAGCAAGGAACTCTTATCCACTGCTGGTGGGATGCCGTCTAGTTCAACTTCTATGGAAAGCTATATTGAGCGAGATTCCTCCAAAATCTGGAAATGGAACTCTCATTTGACCCAGCTACTCCACTGCTGGGGACATACCCTAAGAACACTAGAATACAATGCAAAAACCCCTTCCTCACACTTAAATTTATTGCAGCACTATTCACAATAACCAGGCTCTGGAAACAACCAAGATGCCCTTCAACAGACTAATGGCTAAAGAAACTGTGGTACATATACACAATGGAATATTATGCAGCCGTTAGGAGAGATGAAGTCATGAAATTTTCCTATACATGGATGTACATGGAATCCATCATGCTGAGTGAAATAAGTCAGAGGGAGGGAGAGACACAGTATAGTCTCACTCATCTATGGGTTTTAAGAAAAATAAAAGCAATTTTTGCAACAATCCTCAGAGACAATGAGAGGAGGGCTGGAACTTCCAGCTCACTTCATGAAGCTCACCACAAAGACTGGCGAGTGCGGGTATAGAAATAACTACACTGAGAACTACCTTAATCATGTGAATGGATGAGGGAACTGGAAAACTTGTCTGGAGTACAGGAGGGTGTGGTGTGGGATGGAGGGAGATTTGACACTCTGGTGGTGGGAATGTTGCACTGATGAAGGGGGTGTTCTTACATGACTGAAACATTATCACAATCATATATGTAATCAAAATGTTCAAATAAAGAAAATAAAAAAGTTAACTCTATAATACCTTAAAAATAAAAAATAAATGGGGAGAAGAAAGAAACAGATATTTCTTTGGGGGCCTGGGAGATAACATGGAGGTAAGGCGTTTGCCTTTCATACAAAAGGTCATCGGTTCGAATCCTGGTGCCCCGTATGGTCCCCCGTGCCTGCCAGGAGCAATTTCTGAGCATGGAGCCAGGAGTAACCCCTGAGCACTGCCGGGTGTGCCCCAAAAACCATTAAAAAAAACCAAATATTTCTTTGAAGAAGACCAACAGACACATGAGAGCATGTTCATCACCACTTATCATTAGGGAATCAAGAGAACAATGAGGTGCTATCATATACAAGAGGATGGGCATATTAAAGATAATGGGAACAATCTATTGGCATAGATGTGGTAAGAAAGGAACTCTCATCCACTGCCTTGTCTATGGAAATCAGAGTAAAGGGTTATCAGTAAACTCAAAGTTAAGCTACCTTATGAACCAGCAGTCCCTCTCTTGGGTATCTGTCGCAGGGCAACTAAGTTGGGCCACATGAAGAAGGGCTTCAGGGTTATTTGATATGAGGATCAGAGTGAGGAGACAGTGAAATGTGGGTACTCAGAGACCAGACACACTCAAGAGTAGTTGGAACTGAGTCCAATTTTTGGGAATTCTACTTCATATTTAAGCAAAAAAAAATATCCATAGTAGAAAATTGGATAGGTCCGTCATGACATGTATTTTTAGCCATAGCATTAAACATTATGCATCAGCACAATCATTAAACAGCCATCAAACTTTAGATGTATTTTGTGAATTCTTTGTCATCAGTTTCATTTACCATAAACAGAAATCATAAAAACAATTATTCTTTGCTTTAGGATATAATTATTACTATTCAAGTATTACTTAACAAAGCACAAGACCATTATCTATTACTGCTAAACTAAGGAACTATTGTAAAAAGAGGGCAGATGTAATTAAAAGATGAAAACAGGGGCCGGGCGGTGGCGCTGGAGATAAGGTGCCTGCCTTACTGCGCTAGCCTTGGATGGACCGCAGTTCGATCCCCCATGCCCCATATGGTCCCCCAGGCCAGGGGCGACTTCTGAGCGCATAGCCATGAGTAACCCCTGAGCGTCACTGGGTGTGGCCCAAAAACCAAAAAAAAAAAAAAGATGAAAACATCTTAGTAGCCTACACATTACTAAATAAGTGACTAAAAATATTATTGTTTATTCTACCAGTTTGGAAAAATATTACTATAGATTCTTCCAGCAGTTTAAGGTAAGTAGGGTGTGTTCCAGAAATTCTTCTTTTAATGCAAGGGGCAAATGCACACAGTGTTTTCATGTACTTGGTATTGTTAGCTCTCATTGAGCTTATTAGTGTTTAATAAGCTCTTTGTTGCCAAGCAATAAACTAGAGCATAATGACCTTTCTGTCAGATCCACACACCCCTTTTCTCAGGGGGGATGCTAGGATTACATCACAGCAATCCTGATCCAACCGTCATGCCTGTAGGCAAGGGGCTATAGCATATATCTATCTCCAGAATAGAAAGCCATTTATCCAAAAGTATGTATGCACACAAATATTTGTTGCAGCACTCAATACAGTAGCTAAGTCTCAGAATCAACCTAGATCTCCAATAACAGATGAGTGGATTATGAAGATGTGGTACATATGTACCATGGAATACTACATAGCAGTAATAAATGATACAATCATGCACTTTGCAACAACATGTGTGGAACTAGAATATATTATGTTGAATTAAGTAATCCAGAGAAAAAGGATAAATATAGAATGACATCATGTACATGTGGTATTTAGAATTACTCCCCTACAAAACACAATGGTCTAACTCAGGGGTCTCAAACTCGTGGCCCACAGCTATTTCCGACCCTCCATACAACATTTTGTGGCCCTGCACTAGAGGAATCTTTTTTTGTTTTGTTTTGTTTTGTTTTAGTTGTTTGGGTCACACCCCCAATGTTCAAGGCTTACTACTGACTTTGCAGTCAAGGATCACCCCAACTTTGCCTCCTGTGGCTCCCAGGTAAATTGAGTTTGAGACCCATGGTCTAACTGGTAGGTACTCTGAGTACCATAGTTGCCAGATTATAGCGAGAAGAAGGAAACAAATCAACTGAAAGGAGAAACACATAGTCTTTACTATTTTTTATACTGCAAAGAAGCCTGCAACCATGGAATCAGCTGTTTAGATTTAACAGGTGTCAAATAAGCTTCTCACTACGAAGGTCTATTATAATGTTCTAATGTTTTTATCCACAGAAACAGCTGCAGAATATGTTTGGAAGCCAGATAGTCCCACTGCAGTGCTCATTTTCAGTGTGTTTTAGTGCCTTAATTTTTTATGTATAAAATAACTATTCAACTACTTTGTCCACAATGGTTCTTGGAAATATAGACCGGATACCCTAATTTCAACAGTTCAATGCTCTATCATATTAGATTCCAAGTATAGTGGTCATTATGAAAATGTCTTGACAAAAACTCCAATTTATCCATTTTCCTTTTAATTACGTCTGTTACTATGATCTAATGCTTAGGTCCATAGAGATCACTGAAATAGCAATTGTACACCATATACTTTCGTTACAGATCCCATTAATTAAATATATTTTTGCAAATTACTATTATCTTTTTTTTCCTTTATCCTTTCTCAATTCAAGCTACATTACTATTATATCATAATGTTCACGTCGTCTTATTGCTTTCAGGAAAGAAACATTGATGCACAGGACATTGTGAATGATATTACATGGGGTAGACCCCTATTATAGTGCCCACTACCATATTGCTTAGTACTCTAGATGAGAAAAATTACGTTTACCTTAAAGTGCTCCATGCACAGTCTAACACCAAGAGCCTCAGTTAGCAAAGTTCACCTCCACCATTGATGAAGTGCCTAGAAATGAGAAAACTTTCCCCCTTCAATGTGCCTGCCTTTTTAAGTGCTCTGACCCATGCTATAAGGGTCAGACATCCAACTACAATCTACAAATAGGTTGTATTTGTAGATCTTTAATGTCTTTAATAAGTGGGTGTGAGTATAAATGTGGCATACTTCTGTATGTCTAATTTAGATTGCACATATTTCCTGCCTATATTTTATATAGCCCCTGTTATATATTATCCTTCCCCCACCTTAAAAAGCTTCTTAATCCTCTCATCCCCTCAATCTTGATCCATTATCTCTCCCTATTTAACCCTCCTTAACTCAGTTCTTAACTCCTCATGAACAGGGACCTTGCCCCTGTTCCAGTAAGCTGTCACCGGCTTCCAAATCAAAAGGACATCCTCTCAGCTGCCATCTCTCCCTCCAACAAGAAGCTGCAGCCACCACTTCTTCTGACTTACTCTATGTGACTCTTTTTCTCCCACCTCCCATCTATGTGAACTGTTGCTTTTTATCAGATTCATCGTCAGAGGGACCCCCAATTTGAGGACACTACCTGATCCCTGACTGCTGCACATCATTTTTTCAGACTCCAGAAGAAAACAGTGTGAGATAAAACTGTGCCCTGGATCTTATTTCTCCCTCAGACTATCTCAAAAGACTTCATGGAGATATCTATATTTTCTTTGTATGCTTACTTCCTTAATAACTATAACCTCAATGTTTATTTCCATATGTAGAGGAAGCTCCCCAATCCCCCATCCTTCTTTTTTTTTTTTTTTGACTTGTTTTGGTTCTGCTTTGTAGAAAATTCTAGTAGAAAAGTGGCTCTTCTCTCCTCCACTCTGCTGAGTCGACTATGGACCGGGACACCCACCGGTAAGATGCTCCCACTCGACCCATGTGGGGCCTATCGAGCCATGTGATTGGGGATCCCAGAAACTTAAAGACCACCACCAGGCATGCCTCTTCTCTCCTCCTCTCTGCTGAGCCGGACTACGGACCGTAACCTCTCCAGGCCCTGCACCCAAAAAGCGCGGCTGCTCCGTTTCGCCCGCTGCGCCTACCTTGAAACCCCTGAATTCCATATCAGCAAGGGGACTTATGTGAATTCTGTTTATGGGTGACCGTCCTCCCACTGTAACTTTACCTTGTCCTCTTTCTTTGCATCTTTGTTCTCATAATTTAAAAAAAGAAAAGAAAAGAAAAGTCTTGCGTGGCATAAGAATTTAGGTAAAAAACAGGTCACTGAGATTATACAGCTTGTTATTGTTGTCCCTAAATGCACCAGTTATATAATATGGCTTTTTCCGCATAGGCACATGAAAGTGTGGGAAATCTTATGCATAGAAAGTCCTTCATAAAGGAAGACATTGAGGTTGGACAACCAATATGCCTAGAACCTGCCTGTAATCGGTCTTTTGACAATATGCTTCATGTGTGAGACACCCTGTATCTCTTAAGCCAATGGAATTTCCTTTCTAATTTGCTGTGCCTATGCAAAAAAGAAAGAAAAAAGCTTCATTTGCTCCTCTCCACACACCCATTTTTTCTTTTTAAACTTTTTTCTTTTAATTTTACTTATATTCTAAATAGAGGGTCCCGTATTTTACATAGAGACATAGAAATTGAATCATTTTGTTCTGTCTCATTTTCTGGCTTTCTACAAATTGAGAAAAAAAATTAAAAAGTGAATAGGGCCTAGGAGCCAAGCAGTCTCGGGAGCATAAAATGGGTGGGGTGTCAGATCTAAATGTCAAAACCATAGCGAACAACAAAAGAGACCCACACTATAACAAGCAAAACATAAAATGGACCTGTTACACTGGAAGTCCTGGAGACTAGGGGTTGAGATATTGGATTCATACAGGGATCTATGGTGGAGGGAGGTCAACAGTAGTGATGGGAATGGCACTAATTCACTGCCATGTAACTGAAATACAAATATGAAAGATTTATAATTTACATTAGTCTCAATAAAAATTAAAAAATAAAAAAGAATATTAGGGCCGAAGATATAGCACAGTTTAGGGCATTTGCCTTTCGAGCGGCCAACTTATGACCAAAAGTGATTCAAATCCTGGCATTCCATGTGGTCCCTTGAGTCTGCCAGGAGCGATTTCTCAATTTCTCAGCAGAGAAGCAGGAGTAACCCCTGAGCACCAACTGGTGTGGCCCAAAACCAAAAAGAAATAAAAGGAATATTAATGTTGGTATTTTTTAAATAGTGCTATCTTTGCAGAGAAACCACTAAAGATGAGAATTTTGCATTATATTTCAACTTGATTGAAACCAAAGATGACATCTTTATTGGCCTGAATAGTATGCCTGGGCTCTGAATTAACTCTCTAATATGTCTGTGAGACTGACCATATAAATATAGTACTATTAGGACAAAATTTGTCTCTTGTATCTTGAAATCAGTTATACCTTGTGTACTTTACGAAGTATTCCCTTGTAAATTGTTTTAAAATAGGAGTAACTTATTACCTAATAATCTTGTGATAAATAACTCAAAGTATTCTGTGTGAGTTATGGTCTACAATTAGTTCAATAAATAATTATATGATACCATTTCATATTTCATATCCACATTTCTGTATGCAGAACAAGGGTCTTTATACAATAAAATATAGGTGCACCAGAGCACCAGTCTCCATTGATTTCGCTTCAGATTATCCCACTTGAGGCCAAAGTTACATTACAGCAGGGTTTGTGCTTGCCTTGCAAGCCGTAGACTGAAAACACACCAGAAGTGATCCCTGAAAACAGTCTCCAGAGGAAACCCTCAGCACTTCCAGGTGTGGCCCACAAACAATCAGATTCCCTTATGCCACATGAGGACAGACAGCTAACATCCTTAAAAAGCATTTAGCTGTGCCTGAAAAGTTTCCAAGGCAGATGTAACATAGATAACATCCTTAAAGTCAAGGTTACAGAGCACTGAATCAACCTACCGTTGGTTTTTCTAAATTCCTCCACAAGGCAGTGGGCTTCTTCTTGAACTCTGTCCTCAATGCTCTTCTTCCCCATCCCCAAATTCCGTAGAGTCATAAGAGAGAAGCGCCTGAGTTCCTTCCATTCCTTTCCAGAGCTGAACACTATTCCAACTATGAGAGGTAAGAAAAATAGAAAAAATGTAGCTGAAGAGGTATTGAGGCTAATGGGCCAAAATTTCAGGAGAACACAAATTCCTGTCTTTCATCTTTTCCCACCCCCATTATCAATACTACTCAACTATACCCTCACACCTACCATGTCCTTCATTAATTTTTTCAATTACTGGGGATTCACCTCTTCCAGAAAACTCTTCTCCCAGATCTATCAGTGCTTCCTTTACTGCTTCATATCCATACAGAACCACAAAGGGATTCATACCAAAATACACAGTAAACACAGGGCCATAGGCTTTTGAGAGCTGGGTAAGAAGGCAAAAGGTAAGTCAATATGAGATCATACATTGTGCTTTTTCTAAATGATATTATGTCATTTATATATTTTAATCTACTGTAGTCTAAAATAAAACTAAAATTTTAGAATACCGTATAAGCCTAATTGATTCACTAAGTATTATAAAGACAATAAAATAGAATATAAAATTTTAAAATGACAGGAAATAGTTAAAATAACTATATAGCGAGTATACTGTCAGTGCATACCACAAGAAGTATATTTTACCTTTAAAATTTTGTCTAATTTACACTTCTAGTCAATGGAGGAGTATAAAACATACTTACTTTGCTCAGGGATTTGCAAATATCCTTGACATCAATCTGTAAGATATTTCCAATAATTGGGAGAGGAGTGGGACCAGGGGGAAGCTTTCCTTTCCTGGTATTCTGTTTCCAGAGGGAAAAGAGAAGGCAGCAGGAGAGACAGAACACCAGCAGCAGAATTGAATCCATTGAATCTTTCTCTTCTTACTGGTAGAACTGTGAACCTGAAATCTAAAGGTTTTTAAATAAAATTTCCTACAAAATCAGTTTGTGCCTTTCTGAGTAGGCAGTCGGGGTTTTTTTTTAGTGGACTTTGATCATATGCTAAAAATAAAATGCTTGTTAACCTTTAGCTAAAGTTCATTCTGCCTTAACCCAATATTTAACTAAGATTCTTACCGTAACTTAATACACTTTTTCTTGAAAAAAATTAAAGCCTAGAACACTGTTTTATTGTTGTTGCTTATTTTTTTTTGTCTACACCCAGAGACAATCATGGATTACTCCTGACTCTGTGCCCAGGAACTGCTACTGAGAGAACCATATATGGGCAGGAATGAAATTCAGGTTGGCAGTGTGCAAGACAAATGCCCTACTGCTGTAATATTACTCCAGTCCCCTCGAACTCTTTTTTTTTCACTTCAAAGCTTTTTTGATAATTTTTGCATTTTTCTTACGTACCTGAGGAAAACTACGAATGTATTCCTCACAAGAACACAATATGAAATTTCTTTTAACAATATTTTAATTAATCTAGAGCTATTTACAAAGTTATTCACAGTTGAATTTTAAACAGACAATATTTTAGCACCAGTCACACCATAAGTGTCAACCTTCCCCTGTCAATGTTCCCAGAATGCATCCCATACCTTCCACCACCACCAGTCTTCTATCTAAGAGTTTTGCTAAGTTTGGTTGTTAATGTTTGGGTTTCAGGGTTTCAGTGTTGTTGACTCCATAGATAGGATATTTAGTTCTTCCTTGTACTTGAATGTACTCAAGTGTACCTGAATTCCATTGAACACAGAAAGTACCTTATTATTTCCCATCTGTCTTTCTCCCCCTCTACTTTATTCCTTTCCTTCTTCTCACTATACTCGGGCCAAGAGTGGTGTAGGCAACCTCCCTTAAAACCATTGAATCTCCTCAAGCAGTTAATTTAAAGACCACAAATAGCTATATAATCTTGTATTTATCCTTCTTGAGGCTTTCATCGTTTAATACAATATCATCCAGTTACAACTGGAATCTGCAAATACATAAATGATTGAAATCTGCCACGCTGAGTGAAATAAGTCAGAGGGAGAGAGAGAGATGTAGAATTGTCTCACTCATCTATGGGTTCTGAGAAAAATGTAAGTCATTTTTGCACCAATCCTAAGAGATAATGAGAGGAGGGCTGGAACTTCCAGCTCACTTCATGAAGCTCACCATAATGAGTGGTGAGTGCAGCTATAGAAATAACTACACAGAGAACTATCTTAATCATATTCACGAATCAGGGAACTGGAAAGCCTGTATGGAGTACAGGTGGGGGTGGGTTGGGAGGGAGGGAGATTTGGGACATTGGTGGTGGGGAACTTGCACTGA
>PVKC010051664.1:0-10367 GCA_004027635.1 Crocidura indochinensis | reverse complement strand
GATGTCTCAAATTGAACCCTGGAACAACATTAGCCGGAGACAAACCTGGCCCCATTTAGCTCTGTTTTTAATAGACTCTCTTAGGGGCCTGTCACATGGTTTGTGTTGAATGAGATAGTTTGACTCGATAAAATCTGACTCTGACCCAGAAAAGAGGAAGCGAGAGAGGAGATTGCTCTGATTCCTGCAGAAGCTTTTGCAGGGACACTGTGACCTGTTTATGTCAGTGGTAAAGTGTAAGAGATTCCTATCACTGAACCACATCATCATCTGGGATCTAAAAAAATACAGAAGGCTCTCGAGGACCCAGGCCCTCTTTTGTCCTCACAAAGCCCTTGCACGCTGTAAATCAGTCCTCGTTGGGAGCTCCTATACACCAGCCATCAGCGATAAGCTCTGGAGAAGTAGACAGGGCTTTTAGGAACTGCTGAACCATGAAGCTGACCTGCTTAGGGTTTTGTTGTAGGCTATTAAATCCAGGATGGCCGTTTTAAGATGATGCTGCTTTCTTCTTCCGTTGGCCTGGTTAAGCAACTCTACCTTCCAGCTCATTATTTGGCTGATTAAAAAAAAGGGAGTTGGGGGATTGAGAATGGAGCAACCTGCTGTTTGGGAGTGCTACCTTCACACATCAGTTTAATGAGAGTGACTTATGCTGATGGCGTTGAAGCGCTCAGGCAACTTGATGCTAATTTTGCAGCTAAGAAAAGATTTACTAACTGTACATACTGCTCTGCTTTTGTTGGCATGGGTACCACGATCCTTTTCTCCAAAAACAAACTCAAAATCTTTTGTAAACATGCATGATTTGGTTAACACATTGTAAATGGATCCCAGTTGTGCCCCCACAAGCACTCTTGGCCATTATGTAAACAATTATTCACTGAAAGGCTGGCTTTAAATTGTAAATGAATATATTTCAGCTGTAATGTCGCTTTCAGACCTGCTCAGTGGTATAAATCTGGCCATTTGTTTTTTGCACTCTGCCTATTACTAACCCGTTAGAAATGTGCTGATTATTTGCACAAGCCTTTCACACTTCGAGCGCAGTTAAATTGCTGTTTTATTTTTCCTGTGTTTGATGAGTGTTAACAAGAGCGCCATTTGAGGAAACCCAAACCAAATACAGCTCTTTAATTGGGGTTGGGGGTGTTTGGGAAAAGCCACCCGGTGAGTAATTCCACTGTTTAATGTTTGAAAGTTCACCCAGCCCACCATAGGACTTATGGCAAGATTAATTAAAGGGGATTGACAAAAATTCTGTGTCTTGCTCAGGCAACACAAATAGCTCGAAATGCGGCGCATCCAGTTATTGGGGAGCAAATTACTTGGTGCAGTGTTTGATTCCCAGCTCTTTCCCATGCCTGCCATTGCCAGACAGCTCCATGTTTTGCATCAGGCAATTTGATATTCTGGATCCCTCACAGAAGCACAATTTGGAGAGAAATGAATGTGCTTGCTCTGTTTTCCAAGGTCTGCCCAGAGGCTGATGACAGCTTCCTATCTCTGTCTCTGTTTCTGTCTCTCTCTCTCCATTTTAATTTTAACGTTTTTCCCTACCCTTTGCAATTTAATGGTGTGTCAGCCATCTGCAGAGCTTTGAAAACAGAGATATTACAACCTTCTATGGTCCACTTGTCCCATAAGTGTGAACCAAAACAAGTGTCTTTGTAGTCTATCTGACTGACTTTCAGGACTAAAACAGGAAAACTGTGCATTGCCTAGAAAGAGTCAGCCTGAGATCAAGCCTAGGATAATGGAAAATGCCCAAAGTTCTCACCTTGGATTTGTCCCTAACTAGCTCAGTGACTTTGAACACTCATTTAACCTCTGTGATTTTGTCTGTGATTGGGCAAGTGGGGGGTGAGGAGAGGAGGGAGGTGGCTGGATAATTGTTGTTCCAAAACAAAATTCCAGGACGCCTTATCAAGCATGCGTATTTCTTGCTCTCTTTTTGCATTCTTCTGTAAAAGTAGGACAGAGACCCAATAATTAAATTAGGTTATATTTAGTAGCTAAGAGGCTTTTAATTTTCACATGGAATATAAAAAATATCTATAGCTTCCTTGTGACTACAAATCCTATAGCATTCATGTTGGATTAAGTATACTTCCTTGAATGCTTCTCTTTGAAGTGCAAAGGACTATACAGCTAAAGAGAACACCACACAAGCCTTATCGTTTACATCTAAAATTGTTTGTAGCTGTACTGTGTAATGTTCTTTTTTAAACAGTAAACAGAATGTGAGCAATTTTATTTTCTCTCTGGCAAATTATTTGCTCAGATATCCTACTGGTCTCTATTGTATTCTTAGGCAAGGACAAATTTGGTCCAGGTCCTTTTCTACCAAATGTTTGTATTGATTGTAATAAATGTCACTTAATATTTATTAATGGTAATAAATATAAAGTAGTCAAGTAAGTTTTATTATTTTTTGGGTTTTTGAGTCACACTCAACAGCGCTCACCAGTTACTCGTGACTCTGCACTCAGAAATCACCCCTGGCAGGCATGGGGGACCATATGGGATGCCGGGATTTGAACCACTGTCCTTCTGTATGGAAGAACATGCTATCTCTCCAGCCCCAGATGTCACTTATTGAACTTGAATTGTCCACATGCAAGGGTAAATGTCCTACCTGCTCTACTATCTCTCCAGTCCCAAATTTAAGTCTTTTTAAAATAAGGATAATGGTGTGACCCAAAACCAAAAATAATGATAATAATAATGATAATGATAATGATGATAATAATAATAAGGATAATGGGACATTTCCCTTACCTTCTAGGTTCTCCTCAGAAGGACTGAGTAAACAAATTAACGTCAATAGGAGGAAAAAATTAACGAATTTCATTGCATATGTTCATGAATTTACATATTGTAATTTCTAGAGGAAAAGGGGGGCCTAACTGAAGGATGAATTCTGAAGTAAAAAGACAGTTTTTATCCTTTAAGTAGTGAATAGAGCAAGATGAAGGAAAGTCCCATTAAGAAGACATCAAATGCTCTGTAGAGGGGTGTCTATTGCTTTGACAGATTTCTCTGTTTGAAAGGCGACCACTAGTGACTACCCTAAACGTGGATAAGCTTTTTTTGATGATTTAGTGGTAAAAAATAATGCATGATTGGAGCTTCATTTAGTTCTATTTGCTAAGGTGAGACACAGTAGAAAAGGGCACATTATGGATATCTGGTGGGGCGAGGCTTAGCTGAAAACATTTAGGAGGCCTATCATTTACTAATAGGTAGTATATAGATATATATGTATATATACACATATAGTAGTGAATAGACTAAGGGGGGTTTTAGGTTGCAATTTTTCCTGCTATTGTCAATTTGTCAAAGTGTTTAATTGGAAAATATTCTCTATTTTTCTGTGTAATAGTAGAGTCTAACGGTAAACTGTTTTACATGACAGCATCTCATCATAACCTGGATCCTATGATCCTAAGGTATATTTAGTTATTTAAACATCTTTTAAAAGGGGCCGGAACAATAGCACAGTAGTAGGGTGTTTGCCTTACATGTAGCTGCCCAAGAGGAACCTGGGTTCAATCCCCAGTGTCCTCTATGGTCCCCCTCATCAGGAGCAATTTCTGAGCACATAGTCAGGAGTAATCCCTGAGCATCACCGGTATGGCCCAAAACAAACAAACCAAAAACACACGCATTCTTTAAGAATATAAGGGGGCCGGGCGGTGGCGCTGGAGGTAAGGTGCCTGCCTTGCCTGTGCTTGCCTAGGACGGACCACGGTTCGATCCCCTGGTTTCCCATATGGTCCTCCAAGCTAGGGTCGACTTCTGAGCACATAGCCAGGAGTAACCCCTGAGCGTCACTGGGTGTGGCCCAAAAACCAAAAAAAAAAAAAAAAGAATATAAGTCACATAACCATGACTGACACCATTCTCTTCAATTAGTTCACATTTTTGTGCAGTACACACTTGCAGTATTTGAGAATTTTCCCTTAGTGGAAGCACCACTTTTGGTGGTGCTCACAGGACCATATGGGGTGCCTAGAATTAAACCCAGACTGTCTGTATGCAAGGCAAGCATCCCTTCTCTCTATAGTATCTCTCTGGTTCTCAATTATTTACATGCAAAAGCTTATGAAAGGAAATAAATGTATTCTCATCCTTCTAATGTAGGCAGCACAATGTCTCATATTTAGTAACTGTTCACTCAATGTAATTTTAATCCAAATCATTGGAGTATCCTTATTTTTCATTCTTTCCTCAGAGGTGTCAGGTATAAGTCATAGAATCATCAATACATGCAGTCTTCATTGTACACTGCTTATGTAGATTTGAAAGTGTCCTTTCCTACTGGTAGAGTATTCTCTGTGGGAATTTGCTGAAGCCTTGATGTAAATTTAGAGGTATAAATGGCACTCATATTGAAAAAGACAATTTTCTCACAGTAAATTAAAAATGATATATCTAGTTGACTTAGATCAGTATTCTCGGGGAAGGATTAGGAGAACCCTAATTCAAAAATTATTTCTTTTACTAGGTGGATAGGATATGATTTTGTGCATAACTAGTTGTACCTTTGGTTTTCAGACCCTTCATTTACACATTGAAATGTTTTAGTAGCTGGAATGGAATGATTTTAGTCATTGTCATATATTATTTCACTCTCTTTAATTAAGGTCGCATTGTTATTTCATAAAAATAACAGAAAGTTAATTTATAAAAGAAATTGGAATACGTCATCTTTACAACAGTGTTATATGACACTAAACTCAGATAGAATGAATTAGCATAGACTTTCTGCTGAGGATTATTCCTGCAGTTATGCAGGTCTTGAAAGAAGGGGAGATTGGGATACTGTAGTCTAGAGAAAGAGTCTCCTTCTATAGCTTTGAGTATTAAGACTTACTTCATTAAATATCTGCTTCCTGGGATCCAGAACTAGTTTAGTCATAGAGTGCATACTTGTCATAGAGTGACAGTAGGTGTTCAGTTCCAGCTTCACCCCCACATGACAGCATGGTCCAGAGAGCATCTCCACTGGGATCCTGCTAATCCTTCAAACACATACATTTTCTGATTTCCTGTAATCAGGTGCAAGCACCTACAGCCATTATAGCAACTGAAGGGGATAGAGTGAGGAAAGTCTTCACTGATTGGAAAATTTATTTCATCTATGTTATATAAATTTTTAATTACTTAGGACATTTTTCTACTTGCTCATTTAAAACTGCTCATTTATAATGGAAAGTTGGAAATTAGAATCAAACACATAAAACAAGGAATAAAGGTCTCAATTTTACCACGTTCATTTTAACTTTTGGAAATCATCTTATTTCTTTGTTCATCTATTGAGTAGCATTTTATTGAGTCTGCATAAACCTTCTTCAGAAGCCCTGAGAATTTCAGGCAATACAGGAGTAAGAAAGCCAGATGTGTCCTCTGCCATACTCAAGAAGCTTTCCAGACTCTAAATGCTGCTATTGTGTTTTAGGTCAATCAGCAGTACTTAGGGTGCTTAGAATTTGCTTTTGGCTCTTCATTCATGAATTACTCTGAGCAGTGCTTGGAGAACCATATGGGATGCTGGGGGATCAAACCTGTATCAATCATGTGCAAGGCAAATACCCTACCTGCTGTACTATTGTTCTAGCCTCAAGATTAAATTTTCTAACTGTGAGAAATTTCACAGCACTTTTACTGGATGTTCTGCCTCAGTTCTCTGAGAAAGTTGTGTTAGGCTTGGAGGGCCCCAAACAGAGCCTAAACAGGGCCCTGCAATGTATTAAGCCAAAGAAAAAAGCTTATTCATTGTTGGGGAAGGCCTTATCTTCACAATACTAGGTTTCTCTAAACAGATACTTTCGTGATACTGATATATATGTTACCCTCAAAAACAAATGAACCAAGAGGTCAAGTTAAAACCATGACACCTTTTATAATATCTCCTCCGAAAACATGTGTGGTTTTATTCACATTGTTTCACCAGACTCCTCAACCCATTGTGGGAGGGTACCAAATACAGGAGGGAATTTCAGAAGGTTAGAGCCAGTGGTGGCAGTCACTGGAAAGGCTGACTCATACAATGGCTAAGGACTTTGTTCAGAAGATCTTCACATCTCTAAAGCTGGTTTGCCCTCTACTCAGCAGTTCAGATCTCTTTTAATTCAGTCATCCAAGTTGAAGTGCTTAAACAGCTTTTTCACTTCCAAGAAGCTAGTAAGTTTATGGGACACATTTTCAGAGCATATGGGATGTTTGCTTGGATTTTTTCCCAATGAAATAAACCTTTCACGGGCTTTGCAGCCATTCTTCTCAATTGGGGAGCAAAGCTTGAAATGAGTGTTGGCTCTGTTCTCTGTAAAGTCCAATGGACACACTATCAGGTTTGGGAACAGGTACATTGACTGTGGTAACCTGGTCCCAAATGCAGACTATTTTAACTCACCAATAAACCATTTTAGCTCTTTCACTTTTCTTTTTAATATACAAAATTCTCTTTAAAGCATTTTTCATATTATGTGTTGCCTTCTCTCCTTGCAATGTTTCAAGTATCCATCAAATTAAAAAAAATAATATTACCAAAACAAGAAATCTGCTTACTGCATCTGCAATAGTTGCAACTCTAAGTAACAGAAGGCTCCCTCCCTCCTGTGCAAAGGTAAATTCACCTTCAGTAGAAAGCCACAGTCAGCTTGCTGAATCTGCAGCCCTGGAGTCTCACTCTGCCTTCTGGAGTTCCTCAGACAGTATCGCCCCCTTCCCCACCTGACAGCCCTTCACCTAGACAGCTGTCATTTCTTGCCCTTACAAACAAGTAATAAATTACCCATAAATTGATATTCTAACTATCCCATTATCATCAACATCCCCTGAGGCCACATTCTATTTACCTAGTTCCAAGGCGTCGTCATTGCTTTCAAGGTAACTGTTTATTTCACAATTCTGTCTTCTTCTCTTGTCCAAATGAGTGTGATTTTACTAAATGCGAAGGCAGGCTGTGAATTTGACTTACTGACCCTCTAGATATCAAGCCACAATGGAACAGATGCCTTTTCTGTCATCGCATTCATTTACCCCCAGATGGACTTAAAAATTGGATTGCAAAGCTTAATTGCTATTTCCTTCTATTTGGTTGACAGGTATTCCTTGGTTTACTTGGAATCAGTGATGAGAGAACAAAATCCCAAGAGTCCTATTTTTCCTTTGCCTAAGGCCTTCCTGGTGTTAATTAGGTGTAAAGAGAGGTTTCCAACTCTTTCTGGAGCAGCATTTACTGTCCTCTCATTAAGTACTCTTGCAGCAATAATGATGTAATAATATCCATCACTGTTGAACTTGCCATATTTTGAAGGAAACTCTAGTGAAACAGAGAGTGTATGTAGGTAGGTCTCATTCTTAGCCAGAGAGTTTCCAAGGAAGGACATAAATTTTCTTGACAGCTGACTCAATCACATAGTTCTGAAGTAGTAACTACTTTTGAAAGATGGCCGAGTCTGTAGTGACTGCATTGTGGATTTGTTTGAACTGCAAAAGTGGTGAAAAGACTACTCATATTTTCTTCTGTTTCTGCATGCCTTCAAAGTGATGCTTTTAGAAATAGTTTTCTTTTTCTAAATTCCTCAAGAATTAGATGAAAAGTTCAGATTTTTCTGGAATATTTATCAAGGCCAATGGCTCATTCTGTCACTGCATATAAGAACAGTATGCCCATGTTTTTTTAATGTGCTGATGTATAACAGTATACAAACATTGAAAAAATATTTTATGTAATATAGTGATGTTTTATGAAACTTAAAACACTTGTTAATACAGGGTCAAAAACAATTGTTAATATGGGACCAAAATAACCCCTCACCTGTACCTATCCATTTCATATTAAACTGTCTTCTACAACTAGTGAGGATGAGACAAAGGAACCATGTACTTTAAATGAATAGAAAGAGATTGCCTTGCTAAAGACAAGAGTCAAATGAAATCAACTCTCATCTCAGATATCAATGTTCTGTTTCTGAAATAATTCAAAACTCTTATAAAGAGAGCTGTGGATTTTGTGTAGGTGAAAAGGTAGGGTATAAAACTTTTACACTTAATACTTTTACACATGAAATATGGTAGAAAGATATTAATAATTATTATTCTTTGCTTCTTATTCTATTCCATCTCCTCTCCCTGTTCCTTCCTTCCCTTCTTCTTCCCTTTTTCTTTCATCTCCTCCCCCCCACCTTTTCATCTTCCTCCTTCTTATCCTTCTTCTTACTCTTCCTTTTCCTGTTCTTCTCTTTCTTTGCCCTTTTGACAAGTAATATTCCTATTTGGGCTCAAAGGACCAAATGTGGTGTCAAAGTATCAAACTTGGATCAGTCACATGCCAGGCAAGTGCTAAACCTGATTTTCGTTTTTTTTTTCCCCCTTTGGTTTTTGGGTCACACCCGACAGCGCTCAGGGGTTTCTCCTGGCTCTATGCTCAGAAATCGCTGTTGGCAGGCTCAGGGGACCATATAGGATGCCGGAATTCGAACCACCAACCTTCTGCATGAAAAGCAAACGCCTTACCTCCATGCTATCTCTCCAGCCCCGCTAAACCTGATTTTCATTGAAACTTTATGGCAGACTTAGGAATAAAGTGTTCTTCTATTTTTACTTTATTTTGTGTTTAAAGAAAGTTATCTAAGAATGTCTGTCTCGAATACAGGCAGGGGGTGCAGAGAGAGAACTGGGAGACATTGTTTGTGGGAATGTTGGACTGGTGAAGGGGGGGTGTTCTTTTTATGGCTGAAACCCAATTACAAATATATTTGTAATCATGGTGCTTAGGGCTACTACTGACTGCACTCAGAAATCAGTCTTGGCAGGCTGGAGTGGGGTGGGGGACTATATAAGATGCTGGGGATTGAAACTGGATGGGTTGCCTGCAAAGCAAGCACCCTACCTGCAGTGCTATCGCTTCATACCTAAAGATACATTTCTTTTGCAGATGATTAAACTAAAACAAAAAGTCCAGATAGTAAAGGATCTATATCATAGTCCAATTAGTGATTCATTTTTCTCTATCATTTTCCTGTCTGAATTATCAGGGTTCTATAGCACACAGTGATGAAGAAGAGTGAAATTCTGGATGAAGCTTTATACTTTTAATCCCACATGTTGTGTATAATCATAGGTTGTATATGAGTAGTGCGAATTTATCAAGCAAGCCAGAGAAATTTTGAAAGTGAAAGGGATTCTAGTTAATCATTGTCCTGGGACCTGTGTGTTCACTGTAAAAAAATGATGGAGAATTGGAAAGCTGATTATCCAAATCACTTCCCCTGTGGCTAATATTTTTTATGTGTATGAAAGATTCTTATCTCTTTGTTTGCTACCAAGGTAAGAGAAGATGTTTGAGGAGAGAAATGCCCTAATTCAAGTAAAGTATTTGTTTCCTTTTCAGTTCTTTTTGTCTTTGAAAGTGTTATTCAGGCCAATTCTATTCAAGCACGTCAGATAAGATAGTGATAGAGAAACTTCATCTTAAGAAGTTTTCTAGGACATGAATAAGTGCATACATGTGCATGCATGTATTTGAGCATGAAGTTTTTTCTTTAGAAAGTTAGATGATGTGATTAATGGAAGTGACTAAAGTTGAGTTTTTTTGTTGTTATTTTTGTTGTTATTGTTGTTGTTGTTGTTTTGGGTCACACCCGGCAGCATGCGGGATTATTCCTGGCTCTGTGATCAAAAATCACTCTGGGATTCTAGCTATTATCCATCCTGGATCAGCTGCTTACAAAGTAAACACCCTACTGCTATGCTATCTCTCTGGCCCCAAGTTGAGATATTTTTAAACACCAAAATATTGTATAAGTGTCTTTAAATGTACACTACAATTGAATTTTGAAATATTGAGAGTTACAATTTTGTAAAAGTAATGGTAATCCTGCACTGAGGGGAAAGAGAGAGAGAGAGAGAGAGAGAGAGAGAGAGAGAGAGAGAGAGAGGGTTAAATTATTTCTACCCACCAGGAATATCTGAGGATACATCTAGTGGGCTGAGCCCCCCTAAAAGCTTAGGTATGCCCCGGCAATTCTGTATTCAGGAATCACTTCTGGAGGTACTCAGGGGATCATATGAGATTTTTATGGATTGAACCTGGGTTGGCCATATGATGGGCAAGTAGCTGACTAACTGTACAGTAGCTTTGGCTCCCAAATGTACTTGTAAAATATTGCATTCTTTTAAAAATGTATTTAAATATAGGTAAAATGACAGACTTAGAGCAACTGGTGTTCACCTGCTTTATTCTAGCAAAGTTTTCCCAGGGTTGTGCTAGAGATGAATTATAACATCAAGTAACTCAATTATATCTCACTTACTAAGGTAGTAAAATATAAATGAAATATAGAGGCTGGAAAGAT
>PVKC010051663.1:0-10388 GCA_004027635.1 Crocidura indochinensis | reverse complement strand
AAAAAAAAAAAAAAAAAAAAAAAAAAAAAAAAAAGAAATAATACAGCAATGTTTCTAAATGAAGTTTTAACATATCTATTGCTTATTTTTGAAAACAGAAACCTGATAGAAAAATACAAATAATTTAATTATTTTAGCTAATTATAGTAAATATTTGATTTTTCATATTAACTAGCATTACAGAAATGGTCATATGCAATGGTCACTTTTGCTATTAACATTAACTTGTTAAAATTTCTTATAAACTTTTTTTTTTGGGTATGTTCTGGGGGTACACAGTGTCTTAACCATTATCAGACACATGCAAGGTAAGCATATTAATCTTGGTGCTATTTCTCTACACAATAGAAACTTCTATTTCTCTAGCCAATAGATGCTTCTAAAGAAATTTCTACTGTTAGGAAGCTTGTCATGCCTTGAAGTGAATATGTTGTATAAAAAAACTATTAGGTTATTTTTTTTATATAGAATAAAGTTTGCTTCTCATTAAGTCTACAAAGAGTGCAGGTTTTTTTGTAATGATTTGAGGAGAGAATATGAATAAATGGAAACCTTGGTATTTCTATAACTCCTAGTTCTTTGTAGTCAATCCATTTATCATTATCCCCTTTGACTCTAATATCATTTACTTGATTTTTGTGCTGGAGAGCCTGAGCGCTTATAAATTACTCCTCTGTCCAAGAGAAAGGTTAAGCCTTAAAGCAACTTATAAAAAGAATTCATTCCTCAAAATGGTAACAAATAACAAGAGCACCTATGTGACTAAAATAATTTGTGAACATCAGATCTATAATTACTAATAACATCTACATCTAGAGAAGAAATTATAAGTCACTTGCATTATCCACTCTGGAAAATTTTCTTTAAAAAAATCTATTGTATCTCCAGTTAGCCTTAAAAAGAATATACTGCCTTTTTCATGATTTAATCTGACTTTTTGCTCATGAAACATGTTCCAATGCCACTGGAATACAAATATTCTAACTTACCATGTTGGTCAATTCCATGCAATAGAATTGAATAAAAACTTGGATTTAAAGGTCAGCTTTAAAACATGCATAGTAAATTCACTGACAAAAAGCTATCGCAACAACTTTCTGCACCATTTTTCCTTCTCTCATTATTCATGTTGGCCCTTTTGAATTTTAAGAAGAATAAATGAAAAAATAGAATGTCTAGATACTTGGGTTCTAGAAAAGTTTTTTCATGATTAGGGAATGAGTGGAATCTATTTCCTAAATTAATAAAGTTGCACTAAATGATTAAATAGGCACCACTTCCTATAATACAAAAAAAAAAACCATTTTCCTAGGTAAATACGTATATTCTTCATGAAACTATAGAAAACTTTGAATAGACTTCAAGCATTCTATAACTATTTGCTGAGTATTTGAGTTGATAAAGGGAGCATGTATTTAAACTGTTAGAAAAGAGCTTTTTGAGTTAAAATATTTGTGGCAATAATTAAAAATATCTAATTATCACTGCTTCTTTCATTAGTAGAGAACAGTGGATTAAATCATACATAAGATTTAACAAGGGAAATTCAATTTTTAGGTACCAATGAATTGTTTCTAGAGTCCTCAGGTTCAATATAATGTAAAAGATTTACTTTGTAGGAAAGGTATATGTGAACAGAAAGAAAATATAAAAATTGTAAGTTTGGTCTGTAAGTACTAGCAAATATATAATCCTTCCCTCATTCTTTCCTTTGTTTTGGCTCTGGCTATCGTGACTCTAGTCACACACTTGGCTGCTGTGTGACTGACACTAGATATCTCCACTGGCACTATGCTTGAAGTGTGGGGTGGTGTTGAGCTCTTTGCCTCATAACTGCAAGGGAGGCACTCTAACATTTAGTCACATACCATGTACTCTTGACTATCATCGACTCCACTTTAGATAATTTTTTGAATCTCCAGTTAAAGAATTTCAACTAAAAATAAAAGAACAAAATTTCAAATAAAACAATTCTTTGTTGACCTCTTAATTCACTATTTTCCCCAGAATCAGGACTCTCAAATCCATTTTGTTTTGTTTATTGTTTTTGGACCACATCCAGTAGCTCTCGGAAATTACTCCTGCATTTGTGCTCAGAAATCGCTACTGACAGGTTTGGAAGACCATTTGGGATGCTGGGGATCAAACCCAGGTTGGCAGCATGCAAGGCAAATGCCCTATAGCTGTGCTAGCTCTAAGGCCCCTCAGTTTCCTAAACGTCCATTGCTATTTGCTTCATTTCGAATTCTTTGGCCTTTTGATTTTCCTTTATTTGTCACTGTCTCTATTTTGCCCTGACTTGCCATAACTGCAAGTCAACTGACTCTGTGTATATTACTTCTTCTTTTGGACTGCGAGTGAGCAAATAAAAGACCAGGTCTATGAAACTGAGGACCAGAACATTCTTGGGACAAAGGCACCAATGCAAGGGAAGTTTTAACATATTAACTTAAGTCGTGGAGAGTTAGGTGTCACAGAACGAAAGAAAATAATATTTCTTGGCTGAGGGAGGCCATGCAGTACTTTGCTGGGGCCAGCGTTCAAGAGGGCAGGTTAATAAATGCTATAGTGGCATTCTCCATAAATGTTTTGCACACCTGCATTGTCAAGGTTCTATCTTAAGATAGAGGATAAAGTAGATAAGAAATAAAAAATTCATGCTCCTAAAGGACTTACCGTATATACTCAAGTATAAGCCGAGTTTTTCCAACACAAAACTTGTGCCGAAAAACCCGAACTCAGGTTATGCTCGGATCATACAGGTTATTTGATTTGTTGCACTTGCACTGAATCAAATGCACATAGTCTCCAGTTATCTTTTGCTGTCTGCTGGAGGGGGCGGTGCTTTAGCTCAGTCCAAAAGTCGAGGCTGAACTGAAGAAGTAGGTGGCTGAACTGAACTGTATGCCACTGAACTATTTAACCCACAATATTCTGCTCTTTGTATGAGCCCAACAGCAGTGATGATGATATTTGTGAACACAGTGATGATGACAATGGCTATGCTTGTTTGGGATAAAAGCTCAAGTCAACCAGGGCACAGGGGCCCGGGATATAGCATGGAGGTAAGGCATTTGCCTTTCATGCAAAAGGTCATCGGTTCGAATCCCAGTGCCCCATATGGTCCCCCGTGCCTGCCAGGAGCAATTTCTGAGCATGGAGCCAGGAGTAACCCCTGAGCACTGCCGGCTGTGACCCCCCCCAAAAAAAAAGTTAAAAAAAAACCAGGGCACAGAGATTGTATAGCTTGTCATTTTTACCCCCATTGCACCAACAGTATAATATGGCATTATTCCTTTTTGCACAGGCACACTAAAAACGGGGAATCTTATGTATGGAAACAAGTTCTTATTTAATAGGGCTAAGGACCCATACATTTTATAATATAGGGGCGCCATCCACCCTGAACATTTGTCATGGGAACTTGATTTGGACCTTGTGATCAGACAATTGTCCAACCCCGAATCACAACCCTAGAACTGGCATGGCTCCCTGCAGCAGCACCAGGAAGTAAACTCCCCCTGTGGGGTCCCTAATATGACTCCCGCACCAACTTGTACCAGGGTAGGTTCATACAACACTGTGATGATGAGGAAACAGCAACAACTTGATCTAAGGGCAAGTTGCCCTACCTTACCACCTAACGGTGAAATAAAATCAGAAGATATTCTGTCCTAGAATCTGTGTAAAAACCAATATCACTATTTATAGAAGACTGACAACATCTGCCACTGAGTAGAACTTTTCCTGGGACCATAAAGAAATACTCTATCCTAGACTCAGTCCTAAGTCTGTGCAAAAATCAAGATCTCTAATTATAGAGAAGTGACTTTGACAACCACCATTAAACAGAATGTTTCTTGGCACAAAAAAGAAAAACCTTGGGGTTTGATAAAGAACATGTCCAGAATCTGCTTCAAGGATATAGACACCTGTATCTCTTAGGCCAAGGGAATTTCCTTTTTAATTTCTCCAATACTTACTGTGTCTATGCGAAAACAAAAACAAAAACGAAAACAAAACAACCCAAAAGACAAAAACAAAAAGTCCCCCCCAAAACAAAAAAACCCCATATCAGCTCCCCACCCCCTGCTTTCTTTCTTTCTTTCTTTTATTTTTTAAATCTATATTTATAGCTTCTAGATAGGGGCTCCTGCCCATTTTCTTTTCTTTCTTTCTTTTTTTTTTTTTAACAAAACCATAGAACATGAATCATCTTGTTCTGCCTCATATTTCTATGTCCTCCTACAAATTGAGAAAAACAAAATAGATGGTACCAGGGGCAAAGAAGTCTCATGGGCATCGAAATAAAAAATGATCAGACCTAAATACCCAACCCCAAATAAATGACAATATATTCAAGAGACCCAAGCTACAACAAACTATACACAAAAGGGACCAGTTAGTCCAGGGAACTAAGTGTGAGATATGGGATGCATGCTGGGAACAGTGGCAGAGGGAAGTCAACACTGGTGGTAGGAATTGCCCTAATTCACTGTCACTATGTACCTTAAATATAACTATGAAAGGCTTGTAATTCACATTGGTCTCAAAAAAATTATTTAAAAAAACTACCACAAATGTGTACACTGATAAGTGAATATTTTTATTTGACATGTGGATTCAATGTTACAGGTATTTGCATAAACAAATGAAATCTAATAATCAGCTGTCACAATTGCCCGCCAGTTCCGCTGATCCCACCAGGGTTTCCACTCACATGACAGTCTGACCCTCCCTTATGTATAGCACCAGAACGAAATGAAATGAACTGCTGGTCCCTCTGCTTAAACCTCTATGGTCTTGTCTGCTTGAACAGGATGCTGGTTAGGCTGTCTCGACCTTGTGGGCTATATGGCAACATTGGGTGGTAATTGGATCAAGAAGGGAAGAACAACAGTGTCTCATGAGAACAGCAACACAAATAGACTGGATATCCACATGGTAGAACCAGGTCAGTAGTCACACGGGATCTGCCTAGTAATCACCAAGGGCCCAGGTCCAGACACTTTGGCAAGAACTTAAGGCCCCATTAAGCCAGGATCTCCCATTTTCCTACTAAAGAATGGGGTTCAGGAACTCAGGTGAATGACTAGATTGGGGCAAGGACCCGGGCTTTCAAACTCACACAGCTTAGGACCATATATTAACAATCTCCAGAGATTGTCAAATTAATTTTCTGATCATTTGAATTAACTTGTTATCTGTCATCTAATAGAAGTGGAACCAGTCAAAAGTATGTCAGGTACAATTGGATTTTAGCATTTAGGTTTCCTCTGTTACAGACTTCCAACTAGCATGCTGCCAGTTATCTCTCATGCCATTTCTTTTTCCACCAATTGCTGGTTAAGCTATGTTGTTTTCTAATGTCATAATTAGCTCAATTATCCTTGACTTATTTTCCAGAGGTAAGATCAAATGCAGTGGGAAGGTCGAATTAAAATGGTGCCATTGTAATATCTAGCTGGACATTTTTTTTCCTACCTTATACAGAGGGAGAAAATATTAACAGCCATACAGAATCAGGTTATGGTGTCAAGCAATTAAGGCTAGGTGGGAGCTTAAATGGAGATATTAGTGTGCCTCAGCAGAACTTTCTCGGCTCAAATTTGGTAATTTCTGAGGGTAAATGGAATGATTAACAATAAAAGAATAATCAAGTTGTGCATTTCACAGGGGAATGACTCTCCCCAAAACTTTCCATCTTATTCACTTAATGAAAAAGTGATTACCATCTGACATTCTCCCTTTGGAAATGAAGATGATTTTAGAATTCCCTGGATTATCTAAATGTAAACTGAAAACCACTGGGCTTCCACAGGATGTTGGGATTTCTGCAACCCAAGATGGACTGTTTTGATTAGACAACAAGTTATTTGCACATGATGTAAGTCACCAGCACAGCCAGGTGGCCATGAGGGCTCAGGTCAGAGTTTGATAGCCATGGTCCAGAGGAGTGGGCGATCTGTTTCCACGGTCACAACTCCAGATCCATCAAAGGTATTTGAAGTGCTGATCAGTGTCCCAAAACCAAGTTCATGATTTGCTGTAAGAAAATAGAAAAATGCTTAGTGACAACCTTGCTTCAGTTGGAGGTTGATTTTGGTAAAAATGAGCAAAAAAAAAAAAAATGGGTGATAGGTTAAGACAAATGGTGTATGATTTCAACATGGAAGGTTTCTATGATTGTTCATAACGACTCTGGTGTTGGTTATTAACTATTTACCATCTTTCATATATGCTATTCTCATTATTAAATGTCACTAGCATATTTTCTTTCCATTTGTTCATTATAAAACCCCAAAACATTTTTATAATGGGCCACTTGCTTCTTTGCCTCGGTGCAATTTAAATTTTTCTTAATGACTTGGAATTGACATTTTTACTTGTTATTAGACATTAAAAAGATGTACTTTTTAGGTCCCAGTGAATATAAAGTGATATAAAGCAGAAATGTAATCTCTCTTTTTTTTTTTTTTTTTTGGTTTTTGGGTCACACCCGGCAGTGCTCAGGGGTTACTCCTGGCTCCATGCTCAGAAATTGCTCCTGGCAGGCACGGGGGACCATATGGGGCACTGGGATTTGAACAGATGACCTTTTGCATGAAAGGCAAACGCCTTACCTCCATGCTATCTCCCGGGCCCGTAATCTCTTTTTAAAAGCAGCAATACATATTGATCATATTTTTCCTCATAAAGCAAGAAAAAGATAATAAGGCTGACTTTCTGTAAAATTATTAGGCACTTGAAGGTCAAAGCAGACTTGCAAATATGTAATTTTGAGCAAGCCACCTGAATTCAACTGTAAAATGAGAGAATGAGATGAGTTGATCCTTCAAACTCCTTAATTATCAGAGCACAAGCTTAAGAGGAAAATAATGTCATTAGCATATACCTATTTATAAATGACACATGCTCTTTTATCTATTCCCTGTGATGGAAATGAACTCCTAGGCAAAGCCATGACCTGGCTTTCCTTTGTTTATGTGAGAAAGTAGGGCACATCACCCACTTAATTAAGCTGTGGATGGACACTCCTGTAAACTTTCCATGATCATTGCTTTCTTTTTCCCCCAGAATTCAATGAGAAAAGCACAATAAAGGCAGGGATTTTGCAATGGCAGAGTTAGAAAGAAGAAGCTGCCTTTCCTTCATAACCACATCTCTGAAGTTCTGTGCACTTTGGGGGAAATAATTCAGATCGAGACTCATGTGCCACTAGAGGGAGCCAGGTGTCTTTCTCTGGACATGTGGAGAAGGCAATTGAAAAATTTGGAAGTCGTATTATAGGATAAGACATCATCAATATGACCAGTTCACATTTTTTACCTAACAAACCTATCGGTCAGAGTATCAATAACTTTAGTAACACAAAGAGGAAATTACGAAGTAAAGCCCAAAGTTCACTCAAGTCAATTCCAAGGAAGCAGGTTTTAACTCTGAATAAAACATTTTAATGAGAGAAAATTTCTAATCAACAGCGATGTTTCTGTAATTTCAATAGATAAATTTAGACTATTAAAAGGATAGTGGATTGGGTGGGTGGTCCTGGAGGAAATTACAGCCAAATCATCTTTGAAAAGCCTTTCGCCTTTCAGCATTAAATATATCAGCTGTGGGGTTATTGAGTGAAAATATGTTCCTCCTCCTATAAGTAATGGATTGAGAGTTTCCATCAGGAATGATCATTAAATTCTGCATCTTTGGAAGCAATCATATAATTTTTCATTCATTCTTAATGTGCTGTATCACATTTATTGACTTGCATATGTGGAATCATCTTTGCATTCCCTGAATGAAACCTAATTGTGGTAGATGATGGCTGACCCAATGCTACAGGAAGCAGAGCTATGAGCTTTATACGTGCTATCAAATTCGATTTGCTAGCATTCTGTTGTAATTTTTTTCTGTTCACTTTCATCGGGATATTGGCCTCGAGTTTTTCTTCCTGTAGTGTCTCTCCCTACCTAGTTTTGATATTAGGTAATTCTTGCAGGTGATACTGTTTTTCTTGTTGGTATTAGGTAATTCTTGCAAGTGATAGTTTTCTTGATGTTAACTCATAAAATTTATAGAAATGTGTGTGTGTGTGTGTGTGTGTGTGTGTGTGTGTGTGTGTGTGTGTTTCTATTTTGGGCCACACATGGTGGTATTCAAGGTTCTGTATTCAGAGATTACTCCTGGTGGGCCTGGGATACTGTATGGGCTCCGGGGGATTGAACCCAGGTTGGCTACATACAAGGCAAATGCCTACTCACTGTATTATCACTCCTGCCCTCTGTAGAATTTCTTCACTCTTTAAGTATATGTATTTTTTCTCCCTACCTGGTTAATTTAAGTCTATCATTGACTATTTCTTATTCAAGCAGTTTTGCTTCTTCAAGCATAACTGAGCTTGTTTTTGAAGTTTGTATTAATTCCTCAGTCTTATATTGTATTCTTTAGGTTCTAGTTTGTCCTGGCTCCTTCGGTTTCTATTTTGTGGTTAAACTACTTATTAGATTTATACAGTTCTCCTAATTTTGTTTGGTTATCTGTATATTCTGGTAGTCCACTAAACTTTGTTAAGAGAATTATTCTGACCTCTGAAAGTTCACTGATTTTCACTCCTTGCTAGTCAGATTTTTTTGAGTTTTAGTAGTGTTAGATTTAGCATATTCACTGCATAATAGTTGAGTGCTATTTTAAAATAATATAAGCACAATCATTTTTTTTTTTTTTTTGGTTTTTGGGCCACACCCGGCAACGCTCAGGGGTTACTCCTGGCTATTCGCTCAGAAGTCGCTCCTGGCAGGCACGGGGGACCATATGGGGAACCGGGGGATCGAACCGCGGTCCGTCCAAGGTTAGCGCAGGCACCTTATCTCCAGCGCCACCGCCGGGCCCCACAATCATTTTTTTTTTTTAAAAAAAGCTTCACCCAACATTTTTGTGTGCAGAGTTACAGTAAAGTGAGTATGATCAAACAGTGAAATGTGGTTCTGACTTTCTATGATTTCTTTCCTTGCTATCTGCCATATGAATAGATGGTCTATTCTTCCAGACTTTACAAGTTTACTGTGGCATAGAAAATCAACTTGGGGTGCTGGACATGACAGCAGAAATATCTGTGAGTGGCCATGAAGGTCTGTTTAGACTATCCCTGAGCTCTGAGTTTGAAGGCATGAGAGGTACCATTAGCTGAGAGTAGTTAGGATTGATGGCTTGGTTCTCTACCTTAGTGAGACTTAGTGAAATTGAGATCACGATTTCCTGAATTCTCTGGTCAGAATAACTAGATAATCAAGAACTGAGAATTAATCAACAGTAGGCAGAGAAATGGATTTGTATTTCTGCTTGCACAGGGCAGTGTAATGGATGCTGGGGACATAGCTTCTTGTGTGGAAAACCCCATCAAAAGGGAGAACATTCCCCTACTCACACTAGGCTACCAGCTTTGCTCTGCACATGGGAAAAAAAATCACAGAGATGTTCTCTGCTCAAGTGCCACTGAGAATAGGTAGAAAGGATGAGAACACTCAGGTTTCTAGTATGCTATAATCAGGTTCCCAGGTTGAGTGGCAAAGGTAGCTTTTAGCTGTGGAAGAGCACTGTACAAGGGTAGGTACACTTGATTGGAGAATTAAATCAGGTAAATTAATAATCAAATTCTGGCTTCTGTCCTAGCTCTGTTTAGGAGCTGACCTACTAGAGTTTCAATTCTAGTGTTGCTCTAACTTGGGTTTGTAGAATGATTCTGAAAATTTCTAGAATTCTTATATGGTTTTGTGGTTGGGCAATGTGGAGACTATCCACGGGAAGGGCTGAATTAGCTGGCTTGGCCTGGCAAAAAGGCCAAATAGAATCCAAGATTGGCATAGTTTGTTGTATAGAGCCTTAACTAGGTGGAGTTGTGCCTAAGTTATACGGCCAGCTGGGGCACCATGCTGGCCCTGCAGATGGGCAGTGCCAACAAACCGGGGCCACTGATCTCTGCTGGACTTAAAACCCTCACAGATGTTCATGCCAGACTTCCTGCTCTGGCTGGCCTAGGGTTTGGAAGCAGTGTTGTGAGTAAGCTTCACTGCTTTGGAGGGCAAAAGCAGACTTCAGGCAACACAGGAATCAAATTCTGTCTGTGAAATGGACATTACCATGTCTTTTCAGTTGAGAAAACTATGAGCTTGAATTTCTAGTTAGGCACAACAACTATGTCTAGGAACTGGACCTGATAAGATCCTGGCACTGGGTGCTGTAACCCCCACCCACTCCTTCTCTTCCACATTTTCACCCCGGTCCTCAAGCCTCAGAGTTCCCCATGATTCCTAGGAGACAAGACTTCATCTGGCTTCCTTGGAAGAGACATGTGCTGGAGAGGTGGTACTACCTTGGGAGTCTCTTATCCTCCT
>PVKC010051662.1:0-10340 GCA_004027635.1 Crocidura indochinensis | reverse complement strand
TAGCACCTACCTGCTAGACTAATACTAGCCATCAAATGAGTTAAAACAATCTTAGTTTCTGGCATCTGTCAACACTTGTTTAACAGCTGTTGTTATGGGGTTGAGGGGCTACTCATTCATTTGTGCACTGACCAAAATTTAGTCCTGCCACTGATCAAATATTACATAAATTGTGAAAAATAAGTATAAAATAATTGTGACATGGAAAAAATAATGTATTTAAGAAAGAACAGATGAAGTTGTTTATGCTTAAAATGTCACTGAATCACTTGGAAAAACATGGGGAATCTAGGGAGGTTTTGTAAAATGCTGGTCTATTCCATGTGCTTTGTAGATGACTAACTTGTAAATCTCTAAACATAAAGGAATCTGAAGCTGTAGATCATGGAGTTGAATTATGAGTTGTTTTCAAGAAAGGAAAGTGTATATGTGCATCTTCTGTCAGTCAAGAAAGAAGGAACCTATCTTTCAATTGGCTAGTAATTGTGGAGGGGAGAGAGAGGGGGAATGTAAGAGAGAAAGTGAGAGGGAGAAGGAGAAAGAAGGGGAGAGGGAGAAGAAGAAAGAAGGGGAGAGAGAGGAGAAAAACAGAAAGAGAAAGAGGAGGGAAGTAGAGGAGGAAGTGGAAGAGGAGGAAGAAAGGAAAAGGAGTAGAAAGGAAGGGAAAAGTTAAGAGTGAAGTGGAACATCTAAAGCCAAAAGAATGCTAAAACAGGGCCTGCCAGAGCTATATCAGAGTGGGTAGTGCATTTACCTTGTATATGGCCAACCCAGATTTGATTCCTGGCATCCCATTTAGTCCCCCAGACTGCCAGGAGTGATTTCTGAGCACAGAGCCAGGAGTAACCTCTGGTAGTGGCCAGTTGTGCACCCCCAAATAAAAACAACAGAAATTATCACTCAGAGTGTTGCAGTTCTTTTTAGTGAAAGAAATAAATCCGGAATATTGTAGCATCTAGCAGACTGAACATAGTTCAATGCAAGCAGAGCACTCTTACAGGAAAACTAGGAGATTCGGCATCAAGGTGGTAAACATTTATTCAGTTACCTCTTTGCCTATTGAAAATATCTTTACCAAAAGCTAAATAGGTTGGCCTTCCAATGTATGGGGTTTGTTCAATGTACACATCTTATAAATTTGGACATGCTCATTAAACATCTAGTAACAGAGAGCCACTTACTGGGGCATATCTCTAGAACTAAGAAAGTACAAGGACAGATTATTCATATCAGGAATACTTATTGGAAATAGGCTCTAAACTGCCAGGGGTCTAGAAGTAGAATTTCCCAGGTGCTAGATGCAGAGGAATGGACTTGTCAGTATGTAAAATGAATCTGTCCATTCTGCAAAAGTTATTACACAAAATAAGCATCAGATCAGGAAAGGCAATACTGCTTGTTCTGTTTTCTTTTCCATGGGGAAAGGTCTTTTAGGTCACAGTGACTGACTAGACTAGAGACCCAAGAGCATTAAGAATGGGCAGGAACTACTCACTCCCTCTGCTCATTGGGCTTAGGCCCTGTCTCAATACATCCCACACAAAGATCTTTTATGGTCTCATCAGCCTGTTAGAAGACTAAAATTAAAAGCTGGGCAACTGCCCATCCACAACTCATCCTGGCTTCACAAGAAGTGATTTGTACCATTAGCAGAGACGCAACCCTGCTTCTAAGCCTCGTTGACAGTCAGCAAAGGGGAAATCAGTCCATGCAAAACAGGAAGGAAATGAGCTGAGCAGAGCTGCATAATAAGCTCTGAGAAGGAGTCTCCTTACATCCTCACCACACAGGAACCCAGAAAAGGAGCTGCAACCCGAAGGCGGAGAAAGCAAGACAGAGCCAGGAGAGGAATAGCCCAACCAGAAAAGCTGCCTGCAACTTGTCTCAATGACGTTTTCCCTCTGTGTGAAACATTTATTAGCCTCAAAAGTTCAAATACATATAATTCTACTTACTTGGGAAACTTAGCATAGCAAATTCTTAGAGACAGAAAGCAGAATAAGAATAAAGAGGGGTTGAGGAGAGGCGATGGGAAGTCACCAATTTAAGGATATTGGGTTTCTCTTCAGGATGAAGAAAAAGTTCTGGAGATGGTGGCAGTGGTGGTTATGCTTTATTATGAATAGACACTGACTTTGTAGACTTAAAAGTGTTTAAAAAAGTAAACGTGCTATTTGCATTCTGCCATAATAAAATATATACATACTTTTTTTTAATGAAAACTCTACTATAATGGACAGGGATATAGCTCAAAACTCTGAAGCACTTTCTGGAGCCCTGTATTTTTATACATGTGTGTATCCTAAATAGTATATTTTAATGGTTATACATTTATGGCTTTTTAAATAAAATATTTATTAGAGCCCTGGATTTGATCCCCCAAACCACTGGTCTCCAAATAACCACTGAAACCAACTCAGCACTACTTTCTTGGCTCCAAAACCAAAATCTATTTATTGGGGTCATAGGGTGTCTTGGTGGCTTAGAACATCTACCTTGCAAATACAAGTTCTCTGGTGTTACAACTTGCATTGGATGTGATCCTGGCAGATCTGCTGACTGTGATCCCCATTTTTTCAAGCAATTTCCATACCACAGTCAGGTAGATGTGAGCAGCACAACACAAGGCATTTTACTCTTGTGAGCACCATTAAAATATAGGTAAGCTCAGAGGCCAGGAAGTGTGACCCCCTGGTAAGCACATTGTGTGAGCATCACAGTGAACCACATAGGCACTCCAACCAGGCAGTATATGAGAACTACAAGTATACAAGAACTACAGAGTGCCACCTGGGATGAAAATGTGGTTAGTGCACTAGAGTTCTTACCTAGCATATGTGAGGCCCTGGGTTTGCTCATTACTACTACTGGGTTCCCATAAGGAGTGATTCCTGAGCACTGTCATATGTGCTCAAAAAATTTAATTAAAAATATTAAAGAAAAAAAACAAGAACTTAGACCCCAGTAAGCTTGTGTATAAGATCCATAATTTAAGGAGCTCAAGTTATGGTCAACACTATACCCAGGTGTACAAACACCTCAACCAAGTGGCAACCCTCGTCTAGTCATCAAAATAACAAGGGGACACTTTATTATTATAAGAAGTAGAAGCCTAAGTGAAAGCAATATGCTAGAAAAGGAGCCTTATCCTAGAAACTCTTTTCTTTAATTTTAGCAAGAGTTTCTTGATTTGTGCTTTCTTTTAGGAATGTCAGTGCCCAGCTTTTGAGTTGCATTCTCAAGATCTAAAAGAACAATCCTGCAATCATGCTTCTGCTAGTGTTCAATTGTTTGATACATTTATGGATCATATAAAAAAATACTGGCCTTGAGAGCCTGCTTGGTGCCTATGGTGTCAGGTAAATGTGGGATTCAGGGGAAAAGGTCAGAAGGTTCCTGGCTTTGAAGATGAAAGGACATTATTAAGCGAAAAATGCAGGCAATTTCCAGAAATTGTTCAGACAAGGAAACTCCTTATTTCCTTGACCCTTCAGAGGAAGCAGGCCTTGCTAATACTTTGATTCCAGCTCAGGGAGGACAGTTCTAGTTCTGATCTCCAGAACAAGTCGATACATTTACCTTGCTTTAAGTCACCAATTGTGCACTAACTTGAAGCAGCAATAGAAGACAATTACAATAGCAGCTGTAATATACTATTGCAGCTCTATAATCTTTGAGCTGTGAAAGCAATGGAAAACTTGTACAGACGGCAAGAGTTGGGGTAATTTGGGGTCTACTGATGACATGCAGTTTCTGGAGCTGCAACATCAAGAGATTTCTTGGATTTCCCTGTCTTTTTAATCATCAAAGAACTTCAACTATATTCTCAAAGGCCTTAAAATGCTATTAAGTTAGTTAATTCTGGCAAAATATTGTCTATGAACCATGACTGATATACTTTGATAGTCTGAAAACTTTATTATTTCACTATTCTTCTATGTGGATAAACGCTTCAGATTTCAAGATAGTTAAATGATAGACTTCAAGTAACAGATAATCTATTAAAATAATAGGTTCTCTTTTCTACTTACTGTAAATGGAATATGTTAATTCTATTTTAAAATTTATGCCTAAATACTTGCCTTGCATGTGTGAGGCTCTGGGTTTGGTTACCAGCACACAAACACACACACACACACACACACACACACACACACACACACACACACCCCAATGCCTAGTTCTCTCACACAGTAGTAACTTTTCTTATATAAAAGGGAACTTTGCTTCTACTTCAATGCACATGGAAGCTCTTTAGTTTTGCTGGAAAAAGAGCTGTGACTTTCTTGTCAACAAAGTAAAAACCCACATCACATACAAAACTACACACATGGTTTATTTGAAGCAGGAAAATCAAGCAGAGCAGAGCAGTGAATCATTACACCATTTGGTCAGCTAAGTCAACTCCAGAATCCTTTTGATTGTTTTCTCAGGCTGTGGCTATTGTCAGAATTAAATCAAAATTAAAGAAATGATCACTTGAAAGTTACCATCAGTTAAAATTTGTGGGGTCAGTGATGTGGTTCGCTGGTAGAGGACTTGCCTTGCATATGGTTCCAATCCCTAGCACTGAAAGAAAAAAGGGAAAAGGAAAAGAGAAAATTGCTGACTCAAGAACCCTGTGCCGTGCTTCTGGAATGGAGCAGGAAGCAGAGCTGATGCATGATCAGATCCCAGGGCAACACTCACTCAGACTCTGTGGACCAAGGAATCCTTTCTTCTTTCTTGCTCTACATTGTTTCTATTTAGTTGCTATATTTCTTAGACTCCTAAACAATTCTACTCAGGCCAAGGACATGCCCTACTGGTAAATCTCATGCTTCACATATATATGAAACCCTAGCTTTAATATCCAGCATGGCATACACAAAAATCTATTTCAGTCGTCTGGAAAATGTGCAATAAGAAAATGTGCAATATACAGAGCAAACTGAAAACCTGGCTAGCGTGTGCTGCTTCTGTCAGTTGAGTTTGGCTGTGATAAAAGTGAAGCACAAACAGAGTTCTCTGAAGGTGGGAGTCTAAAGCCATATGAAGGAGCTGAGCTGTTTTCTGGGAGTAGTAAGGGTTACAGGCAGGTTTCAACACCAGGACATTGATTTGGTTGGTAGCCAACAAATGGTTGCATTCTTCTCTTGGTAACATCATGTTTCTAACTATTTAAACTTTAATGTGCAAAGGAATCACCTTGAATCTTGATAAAATGCAGACTCTAATCCAGCTATTTTAAGGTGGGGCTCTCAGATGCTGCCCAAAAGAAAATATCCTGGGTGATGTCAGGACTGACAGCTACATCACTAACACTACATAGCAAACACTGATTTTTTTTTTTTACCCCTTCACAACCTTCAATAAGCGAGCAGTTGAACAGCATTCACAAATTTTTTTTTTGTTTGCTTGGTTTTGTTTTGGGCCACACCCAGTGAAGCTCAGGGGTTACTCTTGGCTATGCGCTCAGAAATCGCTCCTGGCTTGGGGGACCATATGAGACGTCAGGAATTGAACTGCGGTTCATCCTGAATCAACTGCTGTGCTGTCGCTTTGGCCCCACAAATCTCTTTTTTATGAACAAATAACTGAGTGTTCTCCTAGGGTGGCCTGCATAATTCCCTAAGCAAAGAACAGTAAGTATCAAGACACTCATGCTGTGTGCTTAGTTTGTTCTGGACCATTGCTCAACTTTTCAGTTCAGAGCCCTGTCTTATCTTGCTCTCAATGTGCTTAGCTTTCACAAAGACTTAGAAATTCCTCTGTTGCTATCTTTATTGGGCTTGATTGCTTCATGTGACATCAGGCCAAGAATATCAAATTCTTCAAAAATAATCACCAGGATTTTGTTTGAAAAATACAGGAAGGGAAGAAAAGTGAATTATAACTTAGTTTCTTTTACATTGATATTGCCAAAACACTGGACTTTTGTCTTTATATTGTCAATATACATATATTGTCGAAATGGATGATAAATGAAAAATAGTTTTAATTTATGTATTATATAAACTATGTTTAATACATAGAAAACATCCAATAAATGAAACTGTTATTTTTTTTATAAAAATGATATTTAAGGGAAAGGGAAGTAACATATATAAAATATAAAGTAAAACAAACTAATAATCATGGACAATAACTAAGGTTATTTGGAGAGGAGAAGGAAGATTGAGAGACAAAATGAACAAACAATAAAAGATGGTTGGGGGCCAGAACAAAGGTGGTGGATTTTACTTGTTAAAATATTTTAAGCAGGGACCCGGGAGATAGCATGGAGGTAAGGTGTTTGCCTTTCATGCAAAAGGTCATCAGTTCGAATCCCGGTGCCCCATATGGTCCCCCCTGCCTGCCAGGAGCAATTTCTGAGCATGGAGCCAGGAGTAACCCCTGAGCACTGCCGGGTGTGACCCAAAAACCAAAAACCAAAAAAAAATATATATATTTTAAGCATAAAAATTTAAATTACATTTTCAAAAGTATTTTCAAAAGTACAATAAGCAAAAACTTAAGAACAAAGTGGGCTCCATCTGATGAACTATATGATACTCACTGTAGACTTGTCATTGATAAAAATGATTGTGAATTAGGGACATGTTCTTTAAACTTTTGGAAAATTAATATAAAATAGCTTTTGATTACTATAGAAATTTATTACTTAGAATTTCTTATAAGAAGACCTCATAAATAATTTAAAACTACTTATTATTAAATAAAAGTAAAATGAATTTTTTTTTTGGTTTTTGGGCCACACCCAGTGACGCTCAGGGGTACTCCTGGCTATGCGCTCAGAAGTCGCCCCTGGCCTGGGGGACCATATGGGGTACGGGGGATCGAACCACGGTCCGTCCAAGGCTAGCGTGGTAAGGCAGGCACCTTACCTTCAGCGCCACCGCCCGGCCCCGTAAAATGAATTTTTATGTCTTTCATTATAGACTCAATAGAAAACCCAAGTTAAACAGTTCCCATTTTTATTTCCCCAGTTGGAATTTTGAATTACACAGTATCTGGGTCTCTTCTGAAGTTTGGACTTTTGAGTTGAGGTATTCTTTTAATTTGTTGCACATACTCATACATGCTCAGGTCAATGTAATAGTCTAATATGTACCTGCAGCTATATGATCAATTAATCTTTGATAAAGAGATAAGAAATGCTTAGTGGAGCTAGGAAAACATTTTCAATAAGTGGTTTTGGGAAAACTGACCAACTACATGCAAAAAAACAAACTCAAACTAAAGTGGTGCACAAAGATCAAATTAAAATGGATAAAAGACATTGATATGAGACATAAAATCATATGATACATAGAGGACAATGTAGACAGAACACTTCATGACATTGAAGCTAAAGGAATCTTCAAGGAAGAAGCACCACTGGCTAAATAAGTGGAAGGAAAGATAAATAAATGGAAGTACATTAAACTGAGAAGCTTCTGCATATCAAAGGAAATGTTGACTAGGATTCAAAGAATATGCACAGAATGGGAGAAACTGTTCACCCAGTACCCATCTAATAAGGGCTTAATATCTCAGATCTAAAAGGCATTGGTAGAAGTCAGCAAGAAAAAGAATCTAACCTCATCCAAAAATGGTGAGAAGTAATAAAAAAAAACAAACAGACATTTCCTCAAAGAAGAAATGCAGATGGTTAAAAGGCACATAAAAAATTCTTCATATAACAAATCATCAGGGAAATGCAAATCAAAACAACAATGAAACATCTTCTCATACTAGAGAGTCTGGCATATATCACAAAGAACAAGAACAACCAGGGCTGGCATAGATGTATGGAGAAAGTGTCTCTTATTCATTGCTCGTGAGAATTTCAACTGGTCCAACCTTTTGGGAAAACAAGATGGATGTTCTTCTTCAAAAAACTAGATATTGAGTTTCCATGTGATCCAGCAATACCACTTCTAAGAATATACCATAGGAACCCAAAAAACACAATATAGAAAATTTCTCTGCACTCCAATTGTAGTACTATGTACAATTGCCAGAATTTGGAAATCAGCTAAGAGCTTGAGAACAGATGCATGGTTAAAGAAATGCGGTACATATACACAATGGAATACTATGCAGCTTTTAGGAAAAATGAAGTCATGAAATTTGCTTATACATAGATTGATATGGAGAATATAATGCTGAGTCAAATGAGTCAGAGGGAGAGGAATAAACATAGAATAATCTTACTCATTGGGAGGATATAAAAGATAGTGCAATAATAATATTCAGAGAAAATAAATCAGGAGGACCAGTTCATGATAGGAAGCTTTTCACAATTAGTCGAGCAGTGCATTTAGGGTAGTGATGGGACCACTAAGATCATGATAGTTGGATCTGATCATTCTTGACAACGATGAATGCAGAATGGAGATAAAGTGATATGCCTAGCACTCATTCATTAACAATAGTGAAAAGCCACAGTTCTGAAAAAAAAGGGGGGGTAAAATGCCTGGCCCAGAGGCAGTGGGGGGTGATGGGGAGGAAAACTGGGAAGACTAATAGCAGGAAATATTGATGGGTATAGGGTGGTGTTCCTTGTAAGACTGAAACTCAATTGTGAACAACTTTATAACCAGTGTTTCAATAAATGAAAAAAATAGAATTTAAGGAAAACTGACTTTCAGTGCATCAAATTTCTGATGATATAGTTAACAGTCATGGCTAAAAAAGGGATAATATTGATTTTCTCAAACATTTTTGGTTGTTAACATTAAATTTTTTACTTTGAAAAATTATTTAATAAAACTTAAGACCATTATTTGTACAACTGTGCATTGTATTAGCCTATCAGAAAAAAGAAAATGATACTAATTTCTGGAAACCTTGTGACACTATAATTCTTAGATGTATTACTTCTTTTTTTGTTTGTTTGTTTGTTTGTTTGTTTTGGGGCCACACCTGGTGACGCTCTGGGGTTACTCCTGGCTATGAGCTCTGAAAGTGCTCCTGGCTTGGGAGACCATATGGGACCCTGGGAGATCAAACCGTTGTTCATCCTAGGTAAGCAAGGCAAATGCCCTACCACTTGTGCCACCGCTTTTGCCCCTTAGATGTATTATTTCTTGAACTATTTATCTATGGACTACATTTTTCCTCACCTAAACAGTATGTGATACAGACTTGCTAAACTTTTTTTTATTCATTGTGATTTCTTCCACAAATTCTCATCCTCCTCTTAGCATTTTATGTTTGTTTTCTCTTTAAATTTTTTAAAGAAAAAACATTGATTATGGAAATAAACAGGATCAGGGCACAAACCCAAACTCTCTCTCATCCAGTAGCATTCCCCACATGGGTTTTCTTAGGTGCAGGAGATCTAGATTTCAGGACTGGTGCTCAGTGTAGGACATCTCTAGTCCCTGTCCTTTAAAACTTAACAGGTATGTAGCTTGGTTAGGTACCTCTTTTGGGCTTAGTTACCTTCTTTGCAAAATGGACACGTTACTATTATATGTTGCACATGGTTAAGTTGAAATGTAAATTTTGGCACTGCAACTGGTATGGAATTGTTAAGTACCTGTATGATAATGGTTCTTCTGTGCTACAGACTGACATTCTATTACAATCAATCCTGCATTTGTACACCTTAACATTCAACTCCAAATGCTTGATGTCCTTCAGACTCTTGAAAAATATTGACAATTTTATGTCAGCTTCCCAGAGTTCCCAACACTACCATACATTTCCTCATATACAAGCAATAAATAAAATAGGAACCCATTCAGCAAATTTGACTGATAAGCAAATTTAAGGCTATGAGATTTTTATTTAAGACTCCCAATGTTTAAATTAAAAAGTTCTCAGTTTATCTGGGGCCGGGCGGTGGCGCTGGAGGTAAGGTGCCTGCCTGCCTTGCCTACGCTAGCCTAGGACGGACCGTGGTTCAATCCCCCGGTTTCCCATATGGTCCCCCAAGCAGGAGCGACTTCTGAGCGCATAGCCAGGAGTAACCCCTGAGCGTCACTGGGTGTAGCCCAAAAACCAAAAAAAAAAAAAAAAAAAAAAAGTTCTCAGTTTATCTGAGAGTGGTTATTCTCTTTCACAGATAAGTTAGGAACTTATGGATATTTTTGCATTCTGACAAGGACACAAAGCATGTAACAGTATAAAAGATACTGATTTAGTGCTCGCTTCGGCAGCACATATACTAAAATTGGAACAATACAGAGAAGATTAGCATGGCCCCTGCACAAGGATGATACGCAAATTTGTGAAGCGTTCCATATTGAAAAAAAAAAGATTGATTTAGTTAACATGGGGAAATACATTTTATTTCACACTCAGTTTTTTCATCTGGAAAGGGCTTCTGTTAAGTGTATCTATTTTAATAGATCAATTAGGAAGATTTG
>PVKC010051661.1:0-10382 GCA_004027635.1 Crocidura indochinensis | reverse complement strand
TCTGATCCCGAAGCTCAGAGGTGCTCAGTGCGGTCCCTGGGCGGACGGCATAGAGATAGACCAATCATTACTTTCGATGCCCCAGTGCCTGAGGGCACCCTCAGCACCCCTCCATCTCCACGCAATGGAGTTTCTGCTCTAGAGACAAAGCCCAGGGTTCGGTGATGTCACAGCACACCTGGCCAGACTCTTAGAGGGCAGATTAGCACTTCCTGGTTTGGAAGATGATGTTTTTAATCCGGATTTAGATAAGTAATCCCAGCCATTGAGGGTGAGGGTTTCTAGAGAGATGGCGACTTAGACTGAAGAGTTGAGGATGACACTTCTCAAATTAACATTGCAAACTATAGACACCACACACAAACCAAGAGCTTAGAATTCACACTTTTTCTCAAGTGCATTATTTTTTGGCCTTCATGTACTTGTGTTTCAGGTTTAGATGCAACAACAATCAGATTTCTTCAGCCTCAGTGCTCTAGGATCCCTGCTGGCTGGGCTCAAGGAACCCTATTCGTTCCTAAAGATGGAATTGGCTCAGCTACTTGCAAGGCAAAAGCCTCCCAGACTCTATGAACTTTGTGATTAGGGTGTCTGTGTGCATCACATTGACTTGCAGCTATGGTATCCACTGTTCATGCTCTCCCAGTTACAGGAGTAAACTGGAGGTTCATACCGAAGACAAGTATCTCAGAATGGGGCTCAAGGAACGGTGGTGAAGGGTGAAGGGTTAAGCTTTCTAAGTGATAAGTAGAAGCAATATTTGAGCATGCTGGTGGACATAGCCATTGGTGCTCTCCATCTCTTCCTGTCTCTGTGTTCAGCAAATGTTTATTGAAATGCTTGGGGAATAGTGTACTGGTGGGGACAGCGTTTTTTTTTTTTTTTTTTTTTTTTTTGGTTTTTGGGGTCACACCCGGCAGTGCTCAGGGGTTACTCCTGGCTCCATGCTGGGGACAGCGTTTTAACAGAGTTCAATATCATGAAAGGAAAGAATCTTAATTCCTGGAAGGCTAAATTTAGTTGTTTAGAGGGTAGATTAAATTATTCAAAGATTGACACACACAAAGACAGATAGATACACCCACATATATATACACACATAGATATGCATATATATAGACAGGAAGTTAGTCATGTAAACAGAGGACAAGGACTTCAAACAAATTTCCTTTCCCCAATCGAATGAAATCCAGATGTTTTCCTTAGAAGGTTCTGGTGGAACCTCACCAAGAGGGACTGGTTTTAGGGAAAAATCACTTCCACAAAAAATGGCCTCCTTTAGCTTAAATGCCCTTGAATTGGCAGCTGGATATTCCCTGATTCTCTAGCTCCAAGGGCTGCCCCATCCATTCCTCTGCTTTGACTCAAACCAACCCCAATTACATTTCTCCCAGTTGATTTTCACTAGCTGAGTGTGACCTGCCTGCCTATGGCTAGGCATCCCCCGAATAAAAAAGAAAAAAATTATTCAGAAATTGAACCAGGGGGCCCGGGAGATGGCATGGAGGTAAGGCATTTACCTTTCATGCAAAAGGTCATCGGTTCGAATCCCGGTGCCCCATATGGTCCCCTGTGCCTGCCAGGAGCAGTTTCTGAGCATGGAGCCAGGAGTAATCCCTGAGCACTGCCGGGTGTGACCCAAAAACCAAAAAAAAAAAAAGAAAGAAAGAAACTGAACCAGGTACCAAAATGATAGAACAATGTCTAGGTCATTTTCCATAATGCAATGACCCAGTTCCAATGCCAGCTATTTCATGTGGTGCTCCAATAATGCCAGTGTAATTTCTAAGCAGAGACTCAGGAGTAACCTCTGAATTCTGTGGGGTATAACCCCAAAACAAAAAAACTAAAACATTGAACCAGTTGTTAGCAGTGATAATTCAGCAAGATACTGGATTATTCTGGCAGACTGTTGACATGGGATTGATCCCCTACAACCCACTTGCTCCTGAACACCATCAGGAGTTATGCCTGAGCACTGAGCCATGATCACCTCTCAGTGTGACCCACATAATAATGATCTAATTAATACAAACAGAAAACTCTACTCAGAAATGTTACATAGGCCTGAGTCTGTCAGGAATCTGGGTACCCTCAGATGCTGATGAACACTAGTACCACTGCAGCGCCCTGTTTCGTTGGTAAAGGATGCCATGGCATGCTGCTTTACCCAGAACCTGTTGAGCACAATTGAACCCAAGCAGCCAGTATCACTGCAAAAGCACTGATGTTTTGGCACTAGTACCATGCTCTGGAATCCCAGATGCTAGTCCAGAGTGATAGTAAAGTCATTCAGAGCACAGGTTCAATTACTGCATCCCAGATGATCCCTCTGAGCCGAGCAGGAGTGATTCCTGAGCCCAAAGTTATGAGTTCGCTCCTAGCACTGATGAGTTTGACACAAAACCAAGAAAACAAGGAAGGTATCAAGACTCTCTTTCCTCCCTTTCCTGCTGACACACACAAATGTCACAGCTCCATCAGATTTTTAGGGAAACCTAGAGGCTCAATAATCTGGATCCCGTCTTGGTCATCCAATCTTGTTTTGAAATTCCAAGGGACAGACCGAGGGCAAGGACAGTTTGACATTTTTTTGTTTATTATTGTGGATGAACCAGGATCACCCTGATGGACAGAAGTGACTGAGAAAGAGTTGGGGTGGGAGACCTATAGAGCAGCCTAGGGGCAGCACTTGGCTTGTGGTCAAGCAAGATCTATGACGACACCCCAAAATGAAGTGGTTGTTGTAGAAATGAGCTACAACCATCTCATGAGGAAATTTTTAGAAATGTGAGTGAATAGAGCCTACCAAACAAATATTGGTGGGGTCCCTCCCAAAAGACTCATGTAAATTGGCAAGGAAGAAACTAAAGCCAAGAAGTGAATTCTGACCCAGGCCCATATCCCCACAGGCCAGACAGGTGAGCAGTGTGATATGTCTACCTTGAGTACTGGGGCAGATACATTTCTTGCCAATGAGCAAGGGACTGCACTGCTGCCAGCCTACCAGCAGGGCAAGTATGTAAAGATGCTGCACCAGAGTCAGTCCAGATACCGTGCTCTCAGGGACTGTGTGGTGCCCAGCATAGAAGCAGAGCTCAAGGCTGTCATTTCTTCCCTGTATAGGTAAGACAGTACTCCTGTCCCTCTCATAGCCAGGATCCCAACTCACTTTGGAATTCCCAGGAAATGAAGGAGCCTATGGCTGTGTCCACCCATGTGGATCTGAACTGGTGCCCAGGGGTGCAGCCTATCAGCATTTCTAGCCCAATTGCAGGAACTTCAGACCAGGGCAGCAGAATGGGCTTCACTATGGCTCGAGCTTGTGATGTTCTCACAGGGCTTCCTACAAAGGTCCTTGCAGATGCTCTTTGGCAATAGTCCATGGATAAGATGCAGCTACACTTTTCTAGTGCTCTGTCCCCAGGCATGGGCTAAGTGCGGGCTCAGAAAGGGACACGGTGGTGGGAAAGCACTGTGCCACCCACAGGGCAAAGTTTAGCGATGTTTCTGGAAGTAATTTTAGGCTAGTGTAACATTTGAAAGCTGAAATATTTGGGGGGGGGTTGTGCCACAATCAACACTGCTCAGTATTCCTTCTGACTCTGTGCTCAGAAAGCACTGTTTGCATGCTTAGTTGACCATATGGGGCCTGAGGGACTCATCCTGTCACAGTCCTGTTCAAGTCAAATACCTTCTCCACTGTTCTGAAACTGCAGCACAAAGTTATTTTTTTTATTTTACTGATCTCCCAGACTCGAGGCTGATGCCCACACCCATGTCTCCTTCCTATCTTCATTCAGGACCCTCCATGAAGGTTTGGCACACTCCCCACAGGGTCTCCAACTGTTGCACGAAAATATTCTGGAGTAAACACAACATTCTTCTTTTTTCTGTTTTAACCTCTTTATTTGGGGGGACTCTTCTTATTCTCTATCTTCTCTCTTTCTCTTTGTCTTTCTCTCTCTGTTCTCTGTTCTCTGAATAAACTTAGATCTTCTTTTCTGCTTATCTGTTTCTTCTCTTTTTATCTATCCTATTCTTTTCTGTCTATTCTACTGTATCTTCTTCTCTGTGTAACCAAATTTCTTATTCTTATTCTCTGTTAGTCTCTCTATCTCAGCTCTTCTTCTTATTCTCTATACGTCTTCTTTCTGTGGGCCCTTTTCCTTATTCTCTTTAGTCCCCCAGTCTCTCCCCATCTCTCTTCCTCTCTCTCTTCTGCCTCTCTCCTTCTGTCTGGGCCCCTTTTCCTTATTCTCTTAGTCTCTCCCTGAATCTCCCCATCTCTCTTCCCCTCTCTCCTTGTGTCCCTTCCCCCCCTTTCCTCCTCTCTCTAACTGTCACTTTTCAACTGTCACTGTCCAACTGTCTCCTTTGGCCTCCCCTTCAAAGCTTCTTTATTTATTAATACAAAATAAATACAATACATAAAATAAATACAAAATACTCTACATCCAACTCTAGGTTGTTGGTGAAGAATTTCCTGTCTTACTTGAAAGAATGTTGCTGAGTCCTTTCTGTGAGTGATTTCTTTGTGTTTTTTCCAATTTCAATTTTTTGTGTGTTTGTGTTTTGCATCTTGTGTTGTTTTGGTTTTGTTTCAGTGAATTTTATGACACTTTAGTGGTGCTCAAAACTCATTCAGGGCTCTGCACTCAGGAGTCAAACCTGGCAACATATGGGAACCTAAACTTGTGCTTGGGATTGACTCTTGCTCTGAACCTAGGATATGCAGGTCAACCTTTTTGTCTTTCACTCTGCAGTCTCACCTCCTCCCTGCATCCTTATTTCTCACTAAACCAGGTGTACTTTCAAAGCCTCCTTAGTAGTAGTCTTGTGGCTTACCCTCTAAGAGTGAAGGAAGGAAAGAAAAAAAGGATCTTTCAGGAAGCCATACAATGTTTGCAGTCTAGTCATTTTTTTTTAATTTATTTTATTTTATTTTATTTTGGTTTTTGGTTTTTGGGTCACACCCGGCAGTGCTCAGGGGTTACTCCTGGATCCATGCTCAGAAATTGCTCCTGGCAGGCACTGGGGACCATATGGGGCACTGGGATTCGAACCGATGACCTTTTTGCATTAAAGGCAAATGCCTTACCTCCATGCTATCTCCCGGGCCCTGCAGTCTAGTCAATTTTATATCCTCCAGGAGGGATTTATTGGAGGGTGAACTTGGAGTACTGATACCTCTAAGCACAGGTTTGAGTCACTTACAGGATCCTGAATTTTCCTTCTCACCACTTTTATCCTGGGCAAAGTCTGATTTCTGTGCCACACCTGAGTTGAAATTTTTAAATTTTGGGCCATACCCAGTATCACTCAGGTGTAATTTCTTTCTCTGTACTCCAAAGACTGGGGGAACCTGATGGTATAGCAAGAATCAAACCTTGGTTGGCCACTTCCAACTGCTGTTGCTTTCTTATCTCCTAGTTCTATGCTCCGGTGTGACTCTCAGAATGCTCAGTAGACCAAGTGGTGGTGGACACTCGTCCTGAGACATCTTTTAACAATGCCCCACCTCCATGAACCTTCTATAGAAGAGTTCACATGGTAGATGATCTGACTTCCCTAGACTCAGGTTAGAGCTTTCTCCCCAGGTGGTGCCTGTGGAAAAGTTAGTTGAGGCTGGTTCCTTGCAAAGGCAGAGGGAAGAGACACTAAGACCATCTAGAACCCTGATGAGTCTATTCTCAACCCAGGAATTAGGGTGGATTTGGAACCTGGCACCTCCTTTTATACTGGCTTTCGACACAGTGACTATTCCCAATGTGGGCCTGAGCTTCATCCTGGAGTAGTGGCCATGCTTAGACACATCTCAGGGGACGTTCTACACAGAAGTGATGCTGAAGACCTAGTGGCTCCTGTATGCCATAGGGGAGAGCCATCCTGGACTCCTCTGAAACGTTTATAAATGATTTAAGTTCTTTGGTTGTAATGGCTTTATGAGACATCCCTGTGGCACTCTGGGATTCTTCCTGGCTCTATGCTCAGAAACTACCTCTGGCAGCCTTGGGCTGTATGGAATAATGGTGACTGAACCCTTCTTGCAATGAGATCACTCTGGTTGTTAACTTCATTTCTTTTCATGGTTTCATTAGGACCACCCTCAGCAGTCATGAATTCTTGGAAGATCGTGTTGACAAAGATGCTCAGGGGTGATTCCTAACTCAGCACTCAGAAATCAGTCCTGACTGGTTTGGGTACTGTATGAAATGCCAGGAATCAAACTGGGTTAGTTGTTAATCAGCTCTTTGTAAGGCACTATGCTGTGCCATCGCTCTGGCCCTTGTTATGATTCTCTTGAATAGTGACTACACCATACTGTGATTATAAAAGAAGAGAATAGTGGGTTATGACGAAATACCTCTCCCCCCAAGACATTACCCCATATGTAGATCTGATAGGAAGCTTAATAACAAACAAATGAATCTGAAGTGTAACAGGGATTTGACACTACCCCAATCCTATTCATTTGGCCTTATCTTGGTTCCAGAGTTTTCCCATTGTCATTATTTCTGCAATTAGTCATTCTTGTGGCGCCAGTGACATTCACCATCAGAACAGGAAACTGGGAGTTTCTGAAACTTACAAACTGTCTGTCAAGGAAATGGTCATCATTAGATCCTCAGTGGCCCTGCATGTGTTCTGGATGGGTTCTCTCAAGGGAACGTGGGAAATTGGGGGCTTGATATTGAGGTTTCTTTATTTTTTATTTATTTTATTTTATTTTTTGGTTTTTGGGCCACACCCAGTGATGCTCAGGGGTTACTCCTGGCTATGCGCTCAGAAGTCGCTCCTGGCAGGCACGGGGGACCATATGGGAACCGGGGGACTGAACCGTGGTCCGTCCTAGGCTAGTGCAGGCAAGGCAGCAGGCACCTTACCTCCTGCGCCACCTCCTAGCTCCCTGATATTGAGGTTTCTAAACCCACTCATTCCTTATCATTTCTGCTCAACAGGTGAAGTTGCTGTTTCAGAGTGTACACCTGTTTTTTCTTAAGATTATTACAGATTCACAGTAGTTACCTAACTGTAATCCCCTCTGACAAATTACCTTCAGAAATACTCCTTAAAGATCTACTTCCATAGATGCAGTCATCACTCCCACTCTGAATTTGTCTTCTATACCAATCTCCCATCCTGGGCACATGGCAGAGACAGTACAGACTCCTGACCAGGGTTTTCATATCTTCACCTGCCTAGAAGAGGAATACAGCATCTTACATTCTAATGTGAAGCAGTTTCATACCAGTGATGCCAGCCAACCTCTTCCTCAAGAACCAAGGACAATAATCCCAGGGGATTATGTGAGATCAAATTTGGCAGATTGCTGTTACCCATTTTCCATCCATTACCCTGTATTGTGGATAATAGACCCTCTGAAGTAGAGACAGGCATTTGCATTATTTTCAGGATATGTTTCAGAATTTTCCTTAAAGTAAAGAGGAAACTAGAACCCAGAAACATTTCTCCTATTTTTACTGTTTTTATTTTGATCATATTGGCTTATATATCTTTCCCAGTAGTATTTTAGGTGCATATTTAACATTGAATCAGGGGAATACCCATCACCAAATTTGTCCTCCCCCATCCCTGTTCCCTTCTTACAACCATATCCCCCACTATCACCCCCGGGCTGCTAGAGTAGGTGGTCTCCTCTTTGTCTAGCTTACTATTAGTGGTCATATATCTGTTTTGTCTCGGTACCCTTCCTTTTTCCCCCTCTATTTGAGAGGTGGAGCTCGATAATTCGAGTTATTTGGTTTTGTTTGAAGGAAAGAAAAGCAATAGAATAGAGTAAAAGATAAGAAAAAAATAAAATAAAAAATAAATCAAATAAGCTGAAAATGGCGGAGTCCTTCTAGAGAATTTCAATCTCAGTTTGAGTGAGGACATGAAAAAGTTAATTGAAACACCACATCAATATAGAAATAAATATCAAATTAAATATCCAGTGAGCCCTACAGCAATAAAGACAAGTACAACACAATATTTTCAAGAACCCAGAAAAAAATTTAATACAAAAGAGTTCTCATTACAGGTGAGTCTCTAGGTTGCTTTTTGGGGGAGCTGGCTCTGTTTGTAATGAGGGCCAGAAGCAAATCAAAGCCAAGACACTTAGTGGTGAGATAATGTAAAGAATTGGGCCAGAACTATGATAGCACAGTAGATAGGACATTTTCCTTGCTATGTGCCACTTGGTGGTTTGATCTCTTGCATTGCATGTGGTCCCTGGAGCCTTCCAAGATTGATTTCTGAGATCAGAGCAAGAGTAAGCCCTTGTGGATCTGTTCTGCATCACAGGAAAAATGTTTCAGTGAGCTAGAATTATGTGGCAACCATTGAAAATATCATATTAAGGCTAAAACCACAGGACAATGGGGAGGGCAGTTTGCTCACAGGCACTGACCCTGTTTCAAACATTCGCACCCATGATGAGTGATAAAACTGAATTTAACCAGGTGGCACACTTGACCATCATCCTATATATGGCCCCAAACAATCAAAACCAACCATGTGGGCCGGAAGTCTGAAAAAGAGAGATTTTCAATTTTCCTATTTGCATAGTGCTGGGGCCAGAGCAATTGTACAATGGGGAAGGCACTTGTCTGTAGTAATAATCCACACACACAGGGGTAAACCGAGGCAAGTTCATCAAAGACAAGGCCATTGACCTACAAGCCAGTTGCTCGAAATCAGGAGTTAGAAAGCCAACAGCAAAAGGCTTCATCCTCTCATCCTCGGCTTGAATTTTTGATAGTGTCCCTCCCCTAAAAGGAGGGAGGAAAAAGCAAGCAGAAAGAAGATACAGGGGGTCAGAGAGATATGGAGGTAAGGTGTTTGCCTTTCATGCAGAAGAATGGTGGTTTGAATTCCGGCATCCCATACGCCCCCGAGCCTGCCAGGGAAATTTCTGAGCCTAGAGCCAGCAGTAACCCCTGAGCACTGCCAGGTGTGACCCAAAGACCTGTGGGCGACCATAGCCCACCACCAGTTTTGCTCTTTGGCTCTCGCCTCACTCTGACCTCTAACAGCTGCGGTTTTTGCCCTTTAGCTAACAGGAAATTCAGCAAGTTAAAATTGCTTACTTACTGACCTTGCTCCAGTTCCGACCCTTCGTTTGCCTTGGGGAACTGGGCCTGCTCTTGATTCTATAAAAATCATACCTTTTATTCTTGACATTTTTTAAGTTACAGTGTTCTGTCAAGCCTGAAGTAAAACATTTTCCTAGGTATGTGCTGTTTGTATAGGAATGCAGATGCTCCTTACTGATTAGGAAGTTTCCTCCACCCTTCTCCCCCCCTTGACCTTCTGATGCTAGACCTGTCCCTTCTTGCCTGTACCCTTTAGGTATAACCATATTTGCACAAGATTATGCTGATTGGATGATTTTGGAGTACTTGGCGATGTGTTATTGGAAGATCTTGAATGCCTCATTGTAATATCTCCTCCCTATTGTAGGGAATAAAAGACCCTGCTACCCCCCAAATAAACACTCTTGAATGGCATCAGTCATCATGAGTCACATATTATTAACCTCTCTAATTTCCAATCTTTTAGGTGCTGGTTGATTCGTGATACTCGTGAATAATTTGTGCGTTTCCACCTGCTCGCCCCCACGGTTGAGAGAAACTGCTGGCCGGAATTCTCTCCCGAACGGGGCTTGCAGAAGTCATGCACAAATGGCGCCCAACGAGTGTGTTTCGAACTATCATCCATCACCGGTCGGAGGGAGGCTGCGAGTCCGGAGCTTGCCTGTAAGACGTCGGGTAAGACCCCATCCGGGTTGACGCAGGGTATTAGTTAGCCTTAACTTTTGCACGTGCTCATCAATTGCCGACCCATCAGGTCCCTATTGGCCTGGGACCCCTATATTGCTCACATAATGGGACATACACTAAGCCATGAAGCTAAATTTGTCCAAGACATTCAGTCTGAGTTAAAAGCCAGACATGTAGAGGTTACCAAAAAGGATTTGTGTAAATTTTTTGCTCTTGTCCACGAGGTTTGCCCGTGGTTTGTTTTAACTGCCCCCCGCATTGCCAATTCCACCTGGTATCAAATAGGTGATGAGCTGGAAGCCTTTTGCACCTCCAAACATGATAAGCCCCATAGGAAACTGGTCATGCAATATTGGCAGCTCTTGCAGGGCATAATTGTTAATTCCCCCTTTTCCCCCACTAGCTGTGCCGCAATGCAGGAAGCACAGCAGGCTTTAGATCATGCCTCCTGTGAACAGTCCCGCGCGACCTCACGCTCCAGTTCCTTTGTTGATCTTTCTTCCCCTCTTTCTCCTACACCCCCTCCCTCCCTTCAACCCACCCAACTTTACCCTGCCATGACCTCCCTGAAAGCCTCGGCTCCTCCTTATGAGGACA
>PVKC010051660.1:0-10382 GCA_004027635.1 Crocidura indochinensis | reverse complement strand
AGAGAGAGAGAGAGAGAGAGAGAGAGAGAGAGAGAGAGAGAGAGAGAGAGAGAGAGAGAGGACTTAGATCCCTTGACACTGTGAGTACAAGTGGTAAAAGTTAGGGCTGAGATAGAATTGGGGGTCTCCATGCACATTTTATCATTCAAGACCTTGCAAATCCCAACTCGCTACTTCATCAAGAACCACTGAGTTGCTGGGATAGAGGTGTACAAAAAGGTGAGAAAGCCGCACGTTGTTACTATTTTTTAACCATGAGCTTCTTGTAAGTGGGGTTCCAAGTACTCTTCTTTTTAGGGTCTTGTGTTTTGAAGACCTTAGTTTGGAGTATTCATTTTTTTAGGGGCTAAGGTCAACTAGAATTTCCAATGACACGGAGGAATTCAGGGACCATGTCAACGCAGCCTTTAGTGAGTTTTCCAGGCTACATCTCCAGGAACTGTTGGGTGACTTTGTGAAACCATGAAGACAGAGAAGGGTCATGGAATGACTTTTCCTAAAGTGACAGAAAATACAGACAGTGATATTTTGCTCCAAGGATGATCAGAACTGGTGGCTTTCAACTGCTGGTTGGCAGACTAGTGCCAGCCTGCAGGTGTAACGGTGGAAAATCACTCCGGACAATGCTGTTCTAAATCAGGGTCCTCAAATGTTGGAAGGAGACAGAGAGAAGGAGGGCAGTTGGAGAGTGCGATGCACATTCCACACATGCACACTGTGGGCCAGGACTAGTTGGCTGCTAAGCAGGACAGGCAGCAGCGGCAAAAACACCTCGTAGGCTGGATAAATGTCCTTGGCAAGCTGCGTGTTGCCTGTGGGCCGTATTTTTTATTTTTTTATGGTTTTTGGGTCACACCCGGCGGTGCTCAGGGGTTACTCCTGGCTATCTGCTCAGAAATCGCTCCTGGCAGGCACGGGGGACCATATGGGACACCGGGATTCAAACCAACCATCTTAGGTTCTGGACCGGCTGCTTGCAAGGCAAACACCGCTGTGCTATCTCTCCGGGTCCCGTGTGGGCCGTAGTTTGAGGACCCCTGCTCTAAATGCCAGAACTGCACTCACTTTGCTCTGCAACATAGTAGGCAGGACACACTTACAACCAAAGTTTAGCCAGGTTCTTCTTTCTTGTTGGACCAAATTTCTCCCAGCAACATTTGCAACTTAAGAAGGACCACCCACTCGGAAGGGTCATGGAAGCTCACCCTCTGCTATGGGGAGACCAAATCTGGTCATGGAGACCAGACAGATGCTGTCTGCCTCAGAAATTGGCATCTCCAGAACACCTGTCCTGAAAACTTGGATCAAGGTTGAGGGGGGAATGGTTGAGCTAAAAGGGGGAGGAAGGAGATGTGGTGAGTCATGTTCTAGGGAGGGCGGGAGTGACAGGGACTGAATTCCATGGGGTTCAGCGGCCCCTTGCCAAGCAGCTAGAGAAGAGCAAGCCAGAAGCCGGGCCAGGCCAGGTTACTTCTCTAAGCCTGGCATTTCCCTTGTTTTCTCTGCTCTGCTGCTGCCCTGTGAAGAAGTGAGATCACAGCTCAGCTCTCTGCCGCAGGGTAGCTAAAGGGACATCTGAAGCCCCCCAGTCCTAAAATTCTGGGGGCTTTTTACATGACTGATGGTCAGAGCAAGAAAGAAATGAAAGTGAAGGAACTGAGGTAAGCAGGCAGCGACCTCTTACTGTCTAAGCCCTGCAGACACCCTGGCCCAGCCTGGCTATCAGGAAGAAATCTGGTAAGACATTTCTGAGCAGAGCCCGTTTAAGCCTTGATAAGGAACACTCCACAGCTCCTCCGGGTAGAGTGGCTGACAGTGGGAATCTCAGCTGCTGGAGATCTGACCATATAAGTTAATGGACAGTCAAGAGCTGCCGGTGGAAGACACCAGGCAGGGGGCTCTGGCGCTTGACAGGCGGCAGTGGATTCTTTTGGGGAGTAGTTGGGAAGGGGCTGAGAAAACAGGAACAGTAGCAACACTGAGTCTGGCACCTCTTATCGGAAGGCACGGGGTCTGGTGGGGGTCTGGCCGCAGAGGTGGTCCAAGGGCTGGATTTCAGTTAAGCAGTTTATTTCATGGAGCCTGATTATTTATGGCTATCCCTGTCTGTACTTGGGGTGGGGGAGCTTCTGTATGCAATGACTTCTAGGGGTTTGCAGTTTTGGGATCAGCTTTCTGACCAGCAAACATGGAGCTGGACACATTCCACAAGGTGCCCACAAAAATGTTAAAAAAAGAAAAAGCCGAACACCCCACCATCCACTGTCGCACTCCTTTATACAAGACGCCCTCAGAGAAAGAGCGACGATCACAAACCCTGCATCACTGAAGGGATCTTGTTGGTGAGCCAATGACTCGCTCCTCTGTCCTCCAAACCCATCAATTCCCACTGAATGAGAAACACTGATTTGTGAAAGACTGTGTGTGGGGGGAGGGGAGGCCTTTTAATGCTCTATTTCAGAGCGATGTCTCATCGAATCCCCTGCAGTTCATCCGCACCCAAGAGCTTTTTTCAACGGTGGGCGCCTAGCTGTGACTCTCCTTCTCAATACGCATTTGATAAATATTGTTTGACTGAAAGAATGAAGGAAGGAATGTGTGTGGGATGAGAAACATTCTTCGTGCCAGAAAGAGGTTCCAGGCAATGCACAAGGTTGTGGTTCCAGCAGCGCAAGCCAGGAGTCAAACCTAGGGGGAGGGGGTGTTTGGGGCCACCGAACTGCTAGTGCTTGGAGTTTAGGTGACAGGAAGGTGGGAATATTCTTTTGGGGCCCCGAGGTCTAGTACGCAGCTGAGGGAGATGTTTAGGAGAAAGCAGCCCGATGCTCAGAACGATCCTCTCCAGAAGCAGAGCTGCAGGTGTCTTAAGTCGACCCCTCTCCTCTCTTGTTCGGCTGGGGAGAGGTGACCTGACATCCTCAAAGAGAGTTAAGGTCCGATGTCTTCAACCGCAGGATCTGAGGAGAGAAACCAGCCACTCTCCTCTTGCTAACTGGATGAGTGAGCGTGTCCACTGAGGGCTGGCAAAGACTCTAGGGGTATTGGCATGACTGTTCACCATGCCAACCTGCTTGCAGCTCTCCCGCATAAAATTCTACATATGAGAAGTAAACAAAAGAGGCCTTAAGTTGCTGTTCTCTCTCTTTCCCACTCTCTTTTGGAGACTGATTTGACTCGTTTGGGAGAAGCACCTGGGGTGGTATGAAAACACTCAACTCTCTGGCCCACTGAGCAAGGTTCTCTCAGTAGAGCTCCAGGCAGAGTCCATACTGAGTCCTCGTGGCAAGGACAGAGAAAGAGTCAGGGGGCTCTACCCCCTGCCCTCTGGCAGAGCCATCAGCTGCCACAGTCTACACCAGTCTACACTGTGGACGACTACACAGCAGTTCCTCCTGGAGACTTGGCCACTGACCCATCCTGGACCTCAAGAATATTAGTGCATCGGCGACAGCCAAAGTAGGGTGGCAGGTTAAGATGACAGGGTGGAAAGCATGTCGAACTCACACTCAGGGTCTGAAGCGAGATAGGCTCGAGTTTGTAGTGTTTGGTGCCGAGAAGTTTTGGGGTGCCTCTTCCTTGCAGTCTCCTTCCCTGGCTCTTGGGTCCATGAGGTCGAGCCGCTGGGCTGGCCGCTCCCCACCGGGTGGGGTCAGGAGGACTCTTCCAACGCGTTGACCACTTGCTCCAGGATGTCAGGGCAGTGGTCGGCGATCTGTTGGAGAATGGCATTGGCAAACTCCTGCAGCTCAGCATTGTCCCGCTCACCTTTCTCCAACTCCAGCTGAAGCTGAAAGGAAAAGGAAAGATGGTTTCAGGTCCAAACTGTGACTCTGACTGTGACCGAGCTAAGAATGACTATTTGCTGACAAAGAAAAGACACATGTGTAACTTCAATAAACTCCAAGGGCATCCCACAGGGTCAAACAGAGCAGGATGGAATAGGGCACAATCCCACTTCCACATGGACTCCGGAGGGGTAGAATTTTAAGAGGGGCCAGGGCGATAGTATGGGGTGGTGGTGGTTAGAGTACTTGCCTTGCTCCCAATCAACCCCAGTTACATCCCTGGTACCACATATGAACCTGACACTGGCCAGGGGAGTCTGTGCTCCTCTGAACACAGAGTCAGAAGTAAGTTCTGAGCACAGTGGGGTGTGGCCCCAAAATAAAACCAATAAGAAACAGAGAAGTTCAATGACTTCAGTTAAGAACAGAAAACCAAGGTTACAGAGGATGTGAGTAGAGGGCTTAGGAGAGAAGCTGGCAAAATGATATGGATTTTTGTAGATGACATTATAGCGTATAAAACTGGCACAGAGACACACAAATAAAATAAAACACACCCCAAACAAATAAACCAATCTGCACTAGGGAGACAGCTTGAAGGCTTGACTGAGGGAGTCTAAGGTTTGATCCTGGTTCTCCCATATTCTCTTCCTCCTGAGTGTGGCCCCTGCCCAGAAACCTCTGAAATAATGAATCTGTTAACTCAATTGTGGGAATCCACTCACAATGCACAAAATACTTTCAAGATGTCGCAATTTGATTGAATATATTTCAATAAAGTTGGGAGGAAAAAATGACAAAAGGAGGCACTCTATACTTGAAGAACCCCCAGAACACTGAAGAAGAAAAAAATATATCAAGTATTTTTGTTAAGTGTGACCTACAGATATGAGTGACTAGTTCAGGATCAAGGAGGGAAATTTGTGGTCAGGGACTCCAAACCCATCATCACATTCCAAGTGGAATGTACCCCCCACTGCCACACACACAGGAGGAAAGAGGAACCAGAATAATCTCAGATGGGCTCCTTTGGCACAATGGTCCCTCCCTCCCTCCCTCCCTTAAGAAAAAATTTTATTTACTATGCTCTTTTTTAATATCCCACAAATGAGAGAAATCATTCTATGACTGAGACTAATACCCAAAGACAATAGAAACGCAGGTCAGAAGGACCAGTCAACAGTAGTAAGTTTGCCACAATGCATGGAGTGAGTGCAGTTAGGGTAGGAAAGTCATCACTATGACAATGGCAATTGGAAGTGCTCATGCTGGACAGGAACTGGGTGCTGAAACAATGGAAAGTGTTAAAATGCCTAAAAAACAGGAGGGAGAGAGAGACAGAGAGGGAGAGAGACAGGAAGAGATGTCTAAAAAGAAAAAGGGAGGGGGAAGGGAGGGAGAGAGAAGGGAGGAGAGAGAGGGTAAGAGAGAAGGAGACAGAGGGAGAGAGAGAGGGAGAAGAGAGAGAGAGAAAGAGAGAGAGAGAGAGAGTACTTGCCATTCTGGCTGGATGAGCGGTGGGAATGGGGACACTGGTGGCTGGTGAACGTATGGATGTTGGAGCACTGTATGACTGAAACGCAACAAAATGTTGTCTAAAATGTTTATTTGAATATTTTTAATTAAATTATTTATTTAATGATTTAAATATTGTTAAAACCGATTATTTAAATAAATATAATTATCTAAATAACTTATCCATTTGTTAAGTGCTGCCTCTATTCAGTACGTTAGATCACCCTACTTTAGGTCTGCCAGTTTGCTAAAGAAATTTTTCTGAGAAATAGTATCTTGCCTTTTTGTTGAGAGAATATTTAGTGCAAATCTAACTTTGTATTGTTTAAAACACCCATTTCAATTTTCCTTCAAACATTAATCCAATATTTACTGAGTATAGTCTATGTTAGGTGCTGAAAGATACATGGAGTTGGTCCTTGTCTTGAAAATCTATTTTGGTTGCTGGAAGAGACAAACATGTTAACAGATCATTACAACTAAGCATAAAGGGCCATGACTGAGGCATGGATACGAGCTTTGGAAAAAGACCTAAGAATGTTTTATTCTGGAGGAATCCTGCAAAGATGTCAGCAAAGGCAGCCTGTGATCTGCATCTTGAGAGTTGATAGAGTTTGTCTGGCAGATCAAAGAAAAAAGAGACTTTTTGATTGTTTTTTTTTTTTTTTCGGGGGGCCACAGCCATGGACTCTCAGGGGTTACTCCTGGTTATGTGCTCAGATATCGCTCCTGGCTTAGGGGACCATATGGGACTCCTGGGATTGAACCGAGGTCTGTCCTGGATCAGCCACGTGCAAGGCAAAGCCCCACTCTGCGCTAGTGCTCCAGCCGGGAAAAAGACTTTTAAGCAGATGAAATAAATGCAGATGTGTAGAACAAAGAAAGGGCTTGGCACAGACTTAGACAAGAGTGAATATTCAATATGGTTCCAGCATAAGGTGAGGGCACTGGTGGGGAATGGCAGGAAACAAAGCTGAAGAGACAGACGGGGGCCAGACTGTGCATGTCAAGCTGACGAGTTCAGATTTAATCTGGTTGAAAACAAAACAAACAACAAAAAAGGAAGTCTAAGAATTTTTAAACAGTGGAGTGACATCATTGGCTTTGCCTTCTTATTAGCTAACTCCAAAGATAAGAAAAACATGGTAGAGTAAGGGGAAGGAAAACTATGGAAAGGGCGGTGCTTGTTACCAGTCAGGTGAGTTCTGCTGGCAGAAGGGAACAAGGTGACAAGAAGCGAAACACAGACACATGACTGCAGGGGGATGTTGAGAGAAGGGGAAGGGGAGAACCATTCTCAAAGTTCTATAACATGCATGCGGTTTTTTAAGTAAGCGGGGAAATTAAACTCTGAGTTTCGAGTCTAGTTAAGAACATGGCTCTGGAGTTCGGCTGGCTGGGTGGCAGGGATTAGTTCCTCAGACTTTGACCTCTCTGAAGCTCAGTTTCCTCAACTGTAAAACAGGCCAATAACATACAGAAGACTGTTTTTAAGACCCAGAGAGGTAATAGGAATAAAAGGTGCACCACAATGCCTGGCACATGGAAAATGCTTTGGTAAATGTTGGATGCTATTGAAATGATTGCTATGATTTATTGCTTTTATTAAGTAAGTAAGATTGACCAGAGAGAACAAATGGATGAAAAAGTAAGAAACACATTTTAATTCTCCTGGTTTGAGAACAGATGCTGTGAGTGAAGAATTAGCATGCTGTTTCTTCAGATATATCAGGGGTGGGAACAGACTAGGTAATTTTTATTCTGCTTAAGGTTGACTAAAGGACATGTAGAGGCGGATTCAGGACATAGCGAGCTGAGATACACCTCAAGATCTGACCTTGCCGTAGAAACATGAATCTCTGAGGGGGTCAGAATGACAATGCAGCGGGTAAAGTACTTGAGTTGCACGAAGTTGACAAGTTCGATCCCTGGCATCACGTATGGTCTCTTGAGCCCTGCCAGGAGTGATGCCTGGTCACAGATCTAGAAATAAGCCCTGAGTACTGCTGGGTGTGACTCCCAAAAGAAAAACGGAGCAAAACATGAATCTCTGAAATGGGTTAGTGTAGGAGGGCAGGCACCTTGGACCCCCTCCTACACATCACTACATATACTGCTATTCAGAATAAAACCAAGAAATATGGCTCAGATAGAAATTTCTCAGATGCACATGAAACTTTACTCAGGAGAGATCACATGTTAGGCTCATAAAACAAGTCATAAAAGAACATAAGATGGCTAAAAGCCTGCCATGAAAATCCTATCAAGCATCTTTTCCAACCTCAACAGTACAAAATGAAAAATCAATTACAAGAAGAAAACAGAAGAAATTTACACAATAACATTCTGCTGAAAATAGAGTATGTCAAATAAATGAGAAGATAAATTTAAAGTACCCGAGGAATAAAGTGCAAACAGACCAAGACATATAAGATGTGGCAAAAGCAGTACAAGAGAGACATTTCCAGAAATAAATGGAGCTAAGAAAGATTTTAAGTGGGGGTTGGACAGAGTAAAGCTAGTCGTGCACACTCATTTATGGTTGGTTCTCTGAGCTGCCAGTAGTGATCCCTGAGCAAAGAGCTAGGAGTAAGTCCTGAGTATCTCTGGGTGTGGATAAATTGAGGGGAAAAAAAAGCTTAGGTAAACAACCTGACATATACCTTGAGGAGTTTAAAATAGATCAAATAATGCCCAAAGTTATTCGATAAAAATAAATAACAATGCACACGAGAAATAAATGAAAGAGAACGAAAAGGTAATAAAAATCAATGAAACTAAGAGCAAGTCCTTTGGAAAAAATGAACAAAAATCATTAAAGCCTTTACTAGATTCATCAAAAGATAAAGGGGACTCAGGCTAGAGAGATAGGACAGCAGGAAGGGTACTTGTCTTGCATGTACTAGATCCAGGTTCAGTCTTGGGCATCTCATTTGATCCTGTGAGTACCACCAGGAGTAATTCCTAAGAGAAGAGCCAGGAATAAAACCCCTGAGCATAACCAGGTATGACTCCAAAACAAAACAAAGTAGAAAAGAAAGTAAAACAATACAAATACAAAGAATCTTAAGGGACTGCAATGAATAATGGTCAAATTATATGTAGAACTACATGCCAACATGTTGGACAATTTGTAAAAAAAAAAAAAAAAAAAAACAATGTCAAGAGCTAGGAAGATAGCTCAAAAGGGTGCAGTAAAAGTTTTACTTATATCAGGCCTCAAGCTGGATCTCCAGTATCCCACGAGCCCCAACAAGCACCACTGGTTGTGGTCCTGGTGCTCCCAAGCACTGTGCTCAGCCAGTACATGGCCAAGCCTGAACCCAGATCTGTAACCCAACAACTGAATGTTGTTCAGCACTGTCCTATGGAGTGCACATGCATGCGCATGTGTGTAAATAAATGCCTAGAATCATTTAACCTGCCAGGACTGAATCTTGAGGAAACAGGACATAAATAAGAATACATTGATTTGGTTGGTGATCTAAAACTCCTTGTCTCTGAAGCCCAGGACCAAACAGTTGCACTGGTAAATCCTGCCACATATACAAAGGACAATTAATAGCACGTCTTTTGAAATTTTTTTTTAACAAACCAACAACATAGAAGGGAAGGCAAGTACTAGCCAGCTAAAATGTCACAGGCTCGAATCCTCAATGAGTATAGCTGCAAATGAACAAGCCAAACTCAACAATGCACTAAAAGGAAACTGTGCCGTGATGAGCAAGATTTCTTCCAGGGATGGTCCTACAAATCATCTACGAAACATCTGCAGATCAATGTAACATCCCGCATTAACAAAGTATAAAAGTCACACGATCTTCCCAACAGATGTAGGAAAGAGAGCTGACAAAACTCAACACTCCTTCTTATTAAAACCTTTCACCATGTGAATATAGAGAGATTTCATTTCAGCATCATAAATAATATAGGAAACATCATAGTGAGGAGTTGAAAGTTCTTCTAAGACCAAGACCAAGACCAAAATACCCACACTTAAGTCATTTTGTTTCAAAACAATGTAAATCTTTTTTTTTTTCCTTTTAAATTTCTTTTGGGCTACATACAGCAGTGCTCAGGGCTTACTATAGTTCTGTGCTCAAGGATCACTCCTAGGGGCGCTTAGGGAACAATATGGGGTGTTGAGGATTGAACTTGGGTTGGCTGCATGCAAGGCAAATGCTCTACCTGCGATACATATGGCTTTGGCCCCAGTACTGGAAGTATTAGCTAGATTAATTATGCAAGAAAAACATATATAAGGCATCCTAATCAGAAAGGAACAAGTAAAATGGTCATCATTTACAGATAATACTGTATGTGGAAAAATTCTAAAAAAATCCACAAAAAATTGTTAGCATTGATCTGGGAAGATGGCCCCTGAAAAACATCAAATTTTGCTTTAGGAAAGCAAAATCTAAACCAAACCAGTGTGCTACTGGCATGAAAACAGATACACAGGGACTGAAAAGAGGGCTCAAAGTATTGAGGGTCTGCAAATCAAGTAGGAGCCCCAAGTTCAATTCCTGGCACTGCATGGTCTCCTGAGTACCACAAGGAGTAACCCTGAGCATCAGTGTAGGTGTGTGCCCTGAGAACCACCAGGTGTGCCACCAACAAAAAAAGGAAAACAAAAATTGGAATCACCCATATCCCCTCTCTCCCTCCCTCCCTCCCTTTCTTTTCTTTTACTTGATTTATATAATGAGAATATCTTCTTCTGGAGAAGGTCTGCATTCTCTTTTGAGTGAATTACCTTTTTGCTCCCCTCTTTTAAAATAAATTCTTTACCGCAAACAAACAAAAAAAAATTAGACACACGGGTAAGCGACATGACAGAGAGCCAAGAAATAAACCTATTCATATGTGGTCAACTAATGGATCTAGTACTACACAGTGAGAACAAGGCAGGTGTCTCCAATAAATGGAGTTGTGGGCCAAAGAAGAAACCAGAACACTCTCTTCCACCATACACAAAAGAGAAGGAATCAAATGGATTAAAGATTTGAATGTAGGGTCCCGGGAGATAGCATGGAGGTAAGGCATTTGCCTTTCATGCAAAAAGGTCATCGGTTCGAATCC
>PVKC010051659.1:0-10380 GCA_004027635.1 Crocidura indochinensis | reverse complement strand
GGAAAAGAAAATTTCCATCGAACATCCAAATCTAACGTTTTCATCTCTGACAATGAACAGTGTTCAACGTGAAGACAGCTATGTCTACCTCTGTGCTGCTAGTGACACAGAGCTGGGCTGAGAGCAGAAACCCAAGCAAGAACCTTTGCACGGGCCCCACCTACTCCATCCCCAGGAACCTGTGAAGCTCTGTAGAAGGAGGTGAGAGAGAGAGAAAACCACAGTTTCCTCAAAAGAGACACCTGTGTGTGGGTGTGCAGAGAGATAAGAGGAGAAAATATTCTGGTGTGTAAGTTGGAGAAAGTGTAGCATTTGAGAGGAAGTTTTAGAGGGAATCTAGCTGGATCCCCAAATAGGCAATGTTTGGCCAGAGAGTTAGCATAGTGGGTAAGACACGTACTTGCTTTGCATGCAATAGACGTGATTTTGATCCCCAGCATCCCACATGAGGTCCTCTTAGTATTGTCAGGAGTGATTCCTGAGTGCAGAGCCAGGGGTAATCCCTGAGCACTAATAGGTGTGCCCCCCAAAAAGAAATAAATGGCCAGTGTCATGGAACTATCCCTGAATTGAAAGCTATAAATTCTTGGATCCCACTGTCTTTGCCTTGTGTTAATTATACATCCTTGATAAATTCACACACTAATACTGGAGGCAGATTGTTAATCCTTTTATAAAATGTTGTGTATTTTATATATATAAATATATATGTGGGAATTTGTCTCTTTGGAGATTATTCAATTCTGTCTTATCACCACCTTATGACCTCAGAATTAAAAGAGTCATAAGCACCCTCGCAGAGATATTCACTCATGAAAGAATTGAATGATGTGCTATCTGACTTTTCAATTAATAAATGCATTAGGGAAAGGCCAGGGAGTTTTAGTGCTTTTTAGCACAGAGCTTACCAAACTTTCAGAGAGAGGTGTGAATTGACCTGGCTCTAGAAAAAGATGGCAAAGAAAAGGCTGAGTGGGAGCAGGTTGCATAAGAAAGATACCAGAAAACAGGGCTCATTTATGAGAGTAGAAAGTTTTGTCAGGAACTTGAAAACTATACATGTGATCAGTGAGCCCTTTATTAAACTATACATGTGATCAGTGAGGCCTTTATTAAAACTCTTTCCTAGAAAAACATATTAACAGCACCTGTCTTAAAGATCTGTGTGTGTGTGGCCCACTCTTGTATGACTCAAAAACTAAGCTAAAGATATTAAGGCACAATTATTACAAGAAATATCTACAACTAATAAACATATACTTAATTACTTACCATATTTTTCATACTATGAGATGCACCTTTTTTCCACAAAAAGATAGGAGGAAATGTCTGTGCATCTTATGGAGCCAATGCTGCCTGGAGCTAAATCCTGAGTGCAGGGACTTTTATTTTTCTATATTAAAGAAAAAGTATTAAAAAAAAGTTTGGGTTTTTATGTAAAAAAAAGTTAGGTAAATGTATTTAACCAGTTATGGACTAGGTACTGTAATATACCTTGGCCTCACAAGCTGGTTATTCCCAGCCACTGTCTCCTGATGTCTCTTGTTTTCTTCATCTAAAAATTATGTGCGTCTTATAGAGCAAAAAATATGATAATTTGACCAGTCATCAGGAAAGTCAGAAAGACTCATGTACATAACATTTAATATCCATTTTATTATTAACACATAAGACACACAAAATCACATATACACATTACACACACTTTTAGGCAACATAGAGTGTTCCGATAAAGGAGATGCTGCAGGAGAAATTTCAGAGGCTGTGAGATGAGAATTCCCTCAAAGCCTTGAATTTTCCATTCTGCTGATATGTCTCTTATTCATCCTATACCTGACACAAAAGCAATTTGCAGTTGTGAGTCAGCTAGCCTTGTAATTCAATATCCCACAGATTTGCAGAGCTGGCTTCCGGGAGTCTCAAATCCTATGCTATGGTACATTCCCTTATCAAATGTCTTGAAGGGGATTAGTTGCCTAAAACATCTTACCAGGGCTGTTGGCTTTCCATTCTGGAATGCATAAAGCAGTCTGACTCCTTTTGACAAACCAAAAGGGCATTTTTATTTGAAACTGAATGTCCTGTAAATATTCCAAATGCCTTATAAATATTTGAGTGTCCTTTAACTGTAATTTACTCTTAGTACTATTTTAAAATTTTTATTATAATTCTTTTATTTATTGAACAAAAATGAATTATGGGCTATTTACTACAGGTGACTTTTACTTAAATACTGAAACTGATGTTACATTATCCTTAGTTTTAGAAAAAGCATGGGGAAATATCTTTGTTTGTCTAGGTTTTAGAGTTACACCCAGAGGTGCTCAAGGGTAATTCCTGACTCTGTGCTCAAATATCACCCTTAAGGCTCAGGGGGCCATATGGGATGCCAGGGATGGAACCAGGTTCTGTCCTAGGTCAGTCATGTGCAAAGAAAAGCCTGTGCTATTGTTCTGACCTAGGAAATGTTAAATATTATTTTAAATGTTTTATATCAATGTCTGTGTGTGCTTTTACAAAAACAAACAACAAAACACAAAAAGGTAATATATATATTACTTTCTTTGTATAGGGCAAACAATTCCTAGAGGAACTCTTTGAAATTTTTCAGTCTGGTTAAATTAAGAACCTGTTTGTTGTCCTTATTTGTGAGCAGATAGATTCTTGTAAAATACTTCCATTTAAATAATTAATAAAATTATGGTGAGATGTTATTTTTGTTGATTTTATGCTACATTTTTGCTATTGTTGAATAAGATAGAAACAGCATTCATTTTTGAAGCAATAATTGGGATGTGAGTAAAAATCTCTCTTCCAAAATCTATAAAGCATGAGGGGTAGAGGTACTCTGACTATTGAATGAATTACTCTCACAGAGGGCTGAAACCAGAGGAGGAAAGAAATGATATTATTTAATTGTGTCATAGGAGAAATTAAAAAGCCAATAGAAACTTTCAGGCAGTTTAAGATTTTTGTGGTCCTTTTAGGGTCCGGAGTCGAAGGACGAGACCACACAATTGGAATAAAGTTGAACAAACTTTAATCCATCAACCAACAGCCCCGAAACTAACCAGTCAGGGTCATCATTATAAAGAGACAAATCTCACTCAAGATTATATAGGGAAGGATTACAGGGCGGTTCTACCTTTCTGATAATCTTTAAAATGATTGGCTATTGTCTAGTGTTCCCTTGTGTCCTTCCCTGATAGGCTACCTGGTATGGCCCAGGTAACTTGGGGCAGTGTTAATGGAAATGGGCTTGAGGAAAACTAGCATGTGGTTTACACCCTGTGGCCCTTACAAAATGGCATTCTTACTTGTTCAGAATCTAAAAGAAGCCTGTATTGTGGACTTTACAAAATGATGTTCCTCCTTATTCAGAACCCAGGACCCCACAGTCCTAAACTTCTAATTTGCAAAAGAAAGCAAGGCTTTGTCTTTTTGTTGTCAGATTCGAAAAAAACCATTTCCAAAGTTAATATCAAATAACTTTACCACTATGTTTTCTTTTAAGAATTTTTACTGCTTCAAATTTTATTTTATTTTACTTTAAAACTTTTTTATTATAGTTTAGGTAATGTCAACATTTATAATCATGATATATAGTTATTAAACTTCACCATTATCAAAGAGTGCACAAGACTGTCCACCAATGACCCATTATGGGGTTTGTTTTTATGTTTTTGATTTTGGGACACACCCAGTGGTGTGCAGGGGTTACTCGTGGTTCTGCACTCAGAAATCATTCCAGAAAGGCTCAGAAACCATATGGGATGACCTGGATGGAGCCCAATCAACAAAGCCTGATTGAACTAGATCAGTACAAGCCCTACAGGTTGAGCTATCACTGTAGTCTCATCCAATATGATTTTTAATTCACTTCATCTTGCCAATTCTCCCTCCCTGACTCTATTTAAACTCTCTGTAGAATGTAGAGAAATAAAACATGAGACATCAAATTATAACCCTTGTCCATGGATATACATATTTCATTCCATTTTATATTGTTTTTGTGTAATAAGTCTATTCTTTAGGTTATGGGTATTTAATTTTCCTAAACCCATTTATGGATGACTGTATTTTCTCTGTAGAGTCCTTCCTTGTCAAGGAACAAGTGATCATTCACAATAACATAGATTTATTCACTGTGTATATGTCTATTTTTATGTCAGATACATTAAAAAGATATTCAACACATATCATCTGAGAAATACAAAATAAAACCGCATGAGTTACGAAGGAAATTATTTTTAAAGTGTATTGGCAAAGATGTAGAAACAATGGATCTTTATACTCCATTGGTAAATACAAAACTGAGTATGTGTTTTGGTAAACAATATATAGTTTCCTCAAATACTTAAAAATAGAACTACCATGTGATCCAACAATCTTCAGGATATATATCTAGAAGAACTGAAGTAAAGATTTAGAAAAAATAAATACACTCCCATTTTATTGCAGCATTTTTCACTATAATTGCCAAGATACAGAAAAATTACAAATTTCTATTAAAAGATAAATGAAGAAAATGCAAATTACAAATAAAACAAATTTATATTAAGCCAGCGAAAGCATGAGATTCCTGCCATAAACAACAAGAAGGAAATGAATGAATAAAATATGCCAGTTACAAAAATACATATACCTCAAGATTTGACTTAAATGAAGTATCTAAAGTTGTCAAATGCATAGAATTAGAAAGTAGTGGCAGAGGCCCAAGGATGTGGCTCAGTCTTAAGTTTCTGCCTTGTATGCGTCTATTGATTTAATACACAAAATTATTACATCCACATCACGCCCAAGTACTTGTGCAGGTACCACCGTTTGTGGTCCTCAACACACAAATTTGCTATCCCTGGACATCATAAAAAGAACAACAAAAGGAACAGATGGGTTAAGGCCATAAAAGGAGTAGCTAGGATAGAGGTAGAGGAATCAATGGAAAGCTGTTTAATGACTGTCAAGTTCCTATTATGTAAGATGAAAACTTTGTAGAGGTGCAAGTAATAGTGTTGTGGCATAGTACCTGAGGCAAGCAGTACTGCGTGTGTCAGGAAAGTAAACTGAAAAATAAGGTAATTACCACAACAAAAAGAAACCCCAGAGAGCTATTGCAGGTGAGATCTATTCATTTCACTATGGTCTTTGCTTTAAAGATGTATGCAAAACTCTAAGGTCATCAAATTAAATGTGGGAACTTCTTTGCACATCAATTATACATCAACAAAATGTAAAAATAAAGAAACATGATCTAGGGGAAAAGGTAAAATAATTGAATAAGTTAACAACACTTATTTACATGATAAAGGGAATAGATCATGAGGATGCTGGAGGGGTTAGAAGAATGAGGAAGATCTAGGGGATCAGAACTGTTTGGGAAGAACAGAAACTTTAGATCTAGGCAACAGAAATTTATAAATTTATCTCAAAGTTTTAGATCATGCTAGAAGGTCAGTGGGGTCAGTGTTCCGTCCAATTCAATATACAAGAAGACCAATCAGACACAGAGAAGAATTCAAAACATAGGTTTAGGGTGACATATGAAGAGCTGAACTTAATGAAATAGAGTAGGGAATAGTGAACATCAGGCACTTAAGAAAGGTGAAAATTCAATGCAAACGGTGCAGAGAGAAAAGAAATTGGTGCATTTAATACTATAAAGATGTAGTAAAGCTGGAGTCAAAGTGGGAAGGATGAGTACAAGGTAGAGTTGGAGAGAGGTAGAAAGTCATAAATATCAGATCATACATGATCTTTTAAATCATGTGTGTCATGAAATTCAATGTCAAATTTAATAGGAATCATTGAGCTTTTTAATAATAAATACTTTTCAAGCACCTTTGGGCTTTTAACAAAATTGAGAAGTTACAGAGTTCTCATATACCCTAACCTGGAAGAAAATAAGAAGTATTTGATTTCTGTTGATGAATATTTGTTATTGGTGGTGGTGATAGTTCTGTTGCTGCTGTTATTGTTGTTGCTATTGATGTTTTGATGCTTGTGTGCATGCAAATGTAAGTGCTTTTTCATCAATCATTCTGGCTACAGTATAAAAATGAACCCTGCAAAATGAAAAATGTTGATAGAGTCAGTATAAATATCCAGATAAAGTAATTGGACATTAACATGATGGTGATATGAGGATATAAGATGTTTAATAGAACCTGATTCCTAATTAGATAGGAGAGGCAAAATATAAGATTAGAGAGTTCCTTATAAATGGATTTTTCTATACACATACACTTTCAGGTGAATTAAAATGTCCAGGGATCTAACCTTAGTCGGCCAGGTGTAAGACATTCTACCTACTCTATGCAGCCCTGTTTGTTTCTAGTTCTGCTCTGACATTTGAGGTGCCTGGTTTTAGTTTTCACTTCTCTCAGGGAGGTGATGTCTATGAGGAATCAGGGGTAATTAAAGAATTTGACCAGAAGGGGGTGTGTGTGTCTTTTGTAAAGTATCTCTTCCTTCATCATGTTCATTTCCTAGGTGAGATTTTAAGAACTGCTTGGGGGAAATGATTTGTAGATACCCTGGGATGCCAGTGGTCATTGACTCTGCAGGTTCTAATCGATTTTTTTTGTAAGTCCAGAGCATTTGTGGTCATCCAATTCACAAGTAAGAAATGAATACCATAGCTGTGACAGTTCAACACTGCTGAATAGAGTCAGAACAAGAACAAGAGGATAATATGAGAAAGAAAGGAGACGATATAATTATTGTCAGATGACAAATTTAGAAGATTCAAAAGGTCCCAGAGAAACCTCATTTTATTGGCAACAAATTAGTATTTGTTAATATAAACTTTAAGGATCTTTATTTCATTTTACTAATAACACAGTTTAAGAATATATTTTAGTAAAATGAGAAACTATACACAAATAGTTATATTCAATGTAAAAAAATGAAATCAAATCTTAAAATCCTTATTTTTCCTTTTAAATTTTCCTTTTATTTTTTGGTTGTTTTAGGGTCAAACCCAGCTAATCCTCAAAAGGCTTACTTTCGTTCTGAACTCAGGGATCATTCATGATGGTGCTCAAGAAACCATATGTGGTGCCGAAATCAAGGCTACAGGGCAGACCACTTACCCATTATTCTATCTATCTGGTTCCTAAGTAAGACACCGATACAGGCAATCATTAAAACTTTAAAGAAAATCACTGAAAATTATGAAATAACTAGTTATTTATATTTATATATCTACAATATGTACGTAGTATATATAGTATACATGCAGTAGCCAGATCATAGGCATTCTAGTATAGTATCATAGGCATTCTATGATGTTATCTATACAATCAATGTAGCAGCAACCAAATTCAAAAAATTCTTTTCATGAAGTTTGAAAACCATAAGCAGAAACTAATGTTAAAAAGGTAAAAATGAGATAGGTACTTTATTATGGAATAATTAAAATTTAAAGCAGAAAAATAAAAATAAAGTTAGTAATAAAACAAACTCAAGCATACTTAGGAAATAAATAGGAAAGGGTCTTATATCAGGTGGAAAGGGAGACATGGAATAATTAACTCTGGACCAACAAGAAAAAAATTGAGTTTGCTCTCCTCACAGTATAAACAAAAAAGTATTCTAAATAAATTAAGTGCTCAAATGCAAAACTCAAACTGTAAACTGCTTTGGTAAAAACTATGGGTATTTATATTGATAAACACTTTTATTAATTTATCTGTAGAAGTTTTTATAATATAGAATTTAAAGGTGAGGAGCCAGAGAGATAATATAGGGGTTAAAGTGCTTTCCTTATTGGTGACCAAGTCTATTGTGATCCCTGGTACCAAGGATATTCCATGGTCCTCACCAGGAGTGATCCCTGATGAAAACAGAGACAAAAGTAAGATGAGTACAACTGAGTGTGACCTCCAAACAAAGAAAAACAAAGAAATAAGTATTAATCGTGAATACCTTAAAGAGATAGATAAGCAACTGTATTTAAGAAATTTGACAGAAAATTATCACAGAGATAAAAATACACAGTACATATTGGGAAGATATTAACAACACTGAGAAGTGACAGAAGTTTGATATTCAAAATGTATAAAGAAACTTTACAAAAAATAATAATCAACTAAAATGAAGTATGCAGCAAAAGGAAGTCTACATATCACTATTGACTTATACATATAAAAAACATGTTCAGTCTCCTTAAAAATTAGATAAATACTAACTAAAACTATAATGAGATGCAATTTTCATCTAATATAGTTTTTTTAAAAACTAAATTTGCCTAACGAACTTTTGAATCCAAATGCAGAGTAATGGTAAGCACTTAGGAGCTGTGACTGGAACTGCTGATTTGCCTTAATTTAATTATTAATAATTTTAGATTATTATGTAAGGTTTACAAGATTTTAAAGGACTATCTTTGCAGTCCCAGGTCGAGAGATCTTGAACCTAGATATATAAAGTTTACCAGAATGTAGGACAATTAGGTGTAATGTAAAATAAAATATAATTCCATGTATTAATTCAATAGTGAATACTAAATTATGTAAGTGAATACAAGGGGTTGCTACATCAACATGAGTTCATTTCACAGACAAGATGTTGAATTAAAAAAAAAAAAACAGACATGTAGGGGCCGGTGATGAGGGGCTAGAGGTAAGGTGTCTGCCTTGCAAGTGCTTGCCAATGAAGGACTGTGGCTCAATCCCCTGGCGTCCCATATGGTCCCCACAAGCCAGGGGTGATTTCTGAGCGCTTAGCCAGGAGTAACCCCTGAGCATCAAACAGGTGTGGCCCTCCCCCCCCAAAAAAGAATAAAAAAATAAAAAATAAATAAAAAAAACATGTAATAATGGGGAGAGGAGGAATAAGCTATTTTGGGTAATTTCAAAGACAATTTCAAATTAAAATAAAATTACAGATTCTTAAAGTGTAAAGAGTGCAATAAAAAATGGATGGAAACCATCTAAACTGGGTTATAGTTTAGTAAGGTTTAAAATTTCCCAGCAATAATTTTTAAATTGAAGTTTTCATTTGATTATTCATTTGATTATTTCTTTAGATGCATTGCATATTTAACATAAATACTGTTTTGTATAGTTCAGCATTTAATTTTTAAATGCAAATAGCTGCCATATTATTTGGTAAGTGCTATAAAAAGTATGATTGATATTCACCTTGTTGTATAATTTATTATCTAGTGATGAAAGGGCAGAAGGGGCAAGGCAAACTGGCATATTAAAAAGGCAAATAAATAATGTATAAGTGGTTTTATATTTTTTTAAAGAATGAAAGAGATGAGTCAGAAAAGAACACAGAGCAGGCTGAAATTCACAGCCTATGAAATTAGTTATTCTTAAGAGTTTTCCCCGATCTCACATATCCTGTGTGATAGTTGCATCTTTGAGCAACAAACACCACACATGGCATGGGAAGAGCCTTAAAGAAAAAAACACAAGCCACTCCTAATCCCCTGAGTCAACATGTTCTTCAAACTTCTTTGCTGTATGGTCCTTTTGTCCTGGAGAGCAGGTCAGTTCCTGCTATAAAGTTATCAGATTCCAATTTCTTGACTTTCTGTTGTCATTTGAATATCAGGTTTGCTCCTGGTATTTTCCCTCCATTTCACCCTTTTTTTCCCACAGGTTCCGAGGTCACCCAAAATCCTCGACATCTAATTAAAGAAGAAAACCAAAAAGCAAAGATGGATTGTGTCCCTATGAAAACACATACTCGTGTGTTCTGGTATTATCAGAAGCTGGAAGAAGAAATGAAGTTTTTGATTTACTTACAAAATCAAGATATTATTGACAAAGCAGCAGGATTTGAGGAAAGATTTTCAGCACAATGCCACAAAAACTCATCCTGCAGCCTGGTTATCAAGTCCACTGAACCAGGGAACTCAGCCATGTATTTCTGTGCCAGCAGTCAATACACAGTGCTGGATGTTAGCTTTTCTTAGAACACAAATTCACTGTGGACCCAGCTCAGGAAATGGTGATATTGTTAAGTGATTGGAGCTAGCAGAAATCCAGTTTGAAAGAGCTTAAACCGAAAGGAAAAAAATTGTGTAAAATTTCAGGAAACAGAAAGTGATGTTTAGACAGCTCTAGGGACACCTAAAAGGTTCAGGGAAGGTGTAAAAGGATTCAGAGAACCCTGTTTGCAAGATGCCAAGCCAATAAAAAAGAGCCGAGAAAAGCCAGGTAGTATGGTAGAGCTCTTGTGTTGCAAGCAGCCTGCCCTGATTTGATGTCCAACAAGGAATTTCATTTCTAGAGTCCCACCAGGAATAATTCCTGAGCCAGAAATAGGACTCATCAAACTGAGGAGACTGGAAGGGAGGAGAGACAAGGCAAGACAAAGGAAGGCAAGGCAAGACAAGTAAAAGGAAAAGAGAAGGGAGGGGAGGGA
>PVKC010051658.1:0-10385 GCA_004027635.1 Crocidura indochinensis | reverse complement strand
CATGCAAAAATTGGGGGTGGTGGAGGACAACTTTGGGGGTGGGAATTCCCCTGATTCAATATTAATATGTACTTAAAATATTACTGTGAAAGATATGTAATCCACTTTGCTCAAAATAAAAATTATTATTAAGGGGGCTGGGTGGTGGCGCTGGAGGTAAGGTGCCTGCCTTGCCTGCGCTAGCCTTGGACGGACCACCATTCGATCCCCCGGTTCCCATATGGTCCCCCAAGCCAGGAGCGACTTCTGAGCGCATAGCCAGGAGTAACCCCTGAGCATCACTGGGTGTGGCCCAAAAACCAAAAAAAAAAATTATTATTAAAAAAAATAGGCTGGAGGGTGGGAGGAAAACGAGACACTGATAGAGGGATGTGGATACTGGTGAAGGAATTGGCATCGGAACATTGACATGTCTGAATCTTAAACATTTAACTTTGTAATATTGTAATTCATGGTGAAAAATGCAAACAAATATCCACACACAGGTGTAGATTGTTAAATGCGCATTAATACTTGTAAGTATAAAAATTTAATTGAGGGCTGGAGAGATAGCACAACGGAAGGGCGTTTGCCTTGCAAGCAGCCGATCCAAGAGAGACTATGGTTTGAATCCCAGCATCCCACATGGTCCCCATGCCTGCCAGGATCGATTTCTGAGAACAGAGCCAGGAGTAACTCCTGAGTGCCGCCAGGTATGACCCAAAAACTAAAAAAAAAAAAAAAAAAAAAAAAATTAACTGAGTTACTTTTATTTTTGTACTTAACTAGTAATTCTTTTTAAGAATATATCATCTTTGGGGCCTACGCAGTAAAGCTGTATTTGCCTTGCATGCAGTCAACCTGAGTTTGATTTTGAGTGCTGAGCCAAGCACAGTTGTGTATGCCCTCTTCCCCCAATTTTAACAAATTAGAAAAAGCAAATACTTGGCAAAACTTTTGGTTTTATGGGAAGGGATCCAAGGGCTCTTATCTCCCAAATGCAAAATAGTTGCTAACTCATATATAAAGAAAAAGTAAAGCAAAGGTACCCTTTTTTTCAAGTTATTTTTTTCCTATTTTATTTTGGTTTTTGAACAGAACCTGGAAGTTCTCTGGGTCTATTCCTGGCTCTACACTCAGGAATCACATTCAGTGGTGTTCAGGGGATCATATGGAATGTCAGGATTGAACCCAAATTCATCGTGTGAAGGCAAACACCCTACTGGCTAAATTCTATGTCCCACCCAAAAGAATCCTTTTAAAATAAAAGTGGGACTTAATTTTTCCTAACAGCTGTGTAGTATTCCATTGTGTAGATGTACCAGTTTCTTTATCCACTCATCTGTTCTCAGATACTTGGGATGTTTCAAAAGTCTGCCTATTATGAATAGTGCTGCAATGAACATAAGAATGTAAGGGGGTTTTCTGCATTATGTTTTTTGGGTAAATTTGCTTAGACTGGGATGTATTTGGAGTATTATGCTGAGTGAAATGAGTCAGAGAAAGAGATACACAGAATGATAGTACTTGTTTGTACATACATATACATACATATATACATATACATACATACATATATATATACACATACATACATAAAACAGCAGTTTGGTAATAATATCGAGGGACAATAGAGACAAGGGCCAGAAGGACCAGTCCATGGTAGGAAGCATGCCACAAATAATGGGGGAATGCAGTGAAGGTAGAGAACAGATCATTAGGACTATGATAGTTGAACACTCTGGACAAGAACTGGGTGCTGAAAAAAGATAAAGTGATATATATGATGCCTCTTCAGCAACCACGTTGCAAACCATAGTGTGAAAAATTTAGAAAAAAAGGAAGAGAGAAGTGGAGGGGAAGAGAGAGGGGGAGAGGGAGAGAGAGAGAAATAGAAAGAGAGAGATACGGTGGACAGAGCCATAGAATAAAAGCAAGTTGACTCCAATGAAACTTTAACTGATTGCTTGTGAATTATTTCTCCGTGGTTATCCTGCAGGAGGGAGGGAAGGAAGGAGGGAGGGAAGGAAGGAGGGAGGGAGGGAGAAAAGAAGAGAGAGTGAGAGAGAGTGAGAGAGAGAGAGAGAGAGAGAGAGAGAGAGAGAGAGAGAGAGAGAAAAGAAAAATGCCTGCCACAGAGGCAAGCAGGGGGAAACTGGAGGCATTGAGTGGTAGGAAATGTGCACTGGTGAAGGGTGTTACATACTGTATAACTGTAACTAGAAAAAAAACCCTACATTATGAATAAATTTGTAAGCTACACTATTTAAATAATTATTGAAAAATCTAAAAAAAAATAAGTTAGAGTGGGAAACCCAGAACAGTTTCTACTATCACTACTTATTACTTATTCAGGAAGTCTAAAAAACATTCTGAAAAGCACTTCTCTTTAAAAGTGCTTATTGTTGGGGTGGCCATATTAGTTTCAGACAACACAAACTTTAGACTCAGAAAAGTTGTAAAAGACAAAGATAGACATTTCATTCTAATCAAGGGATATGTGCAACAGGAAGAAATCACATTACTAAACATATACGCACCCAATGAGAGACCAGCAAAATATCTAATACAATTATTGAAAATTTGAAAGAGGATATCAATAACAACACAATAATTGTGGGAGACCTCAACACGCCCTGTCAACAGTTGATAGTCAACCACACTGAAACCCAACAAAAAACATACTAGCCCTGAAAAGAGAAATGGAAGAAAGAGGCCTAGTCAATATATATAGGACTCTCCATCCCCAGAAACCTGGATACACATTCTTCTCCAAGGTTCATCGATCATTCTCTAGGATAGACCACATGCTGGCACATAAAACCTCCAAAAAAATCAAGAGAATAGAAATTTTGCAGGCTACCTTCGCTGACCACAAGGCTCTGAAATTAGATGTGAACTACAAAGCTCACACAGTGATGAGTGCTATTAAAGAAATAACTATATTGAGAACTATCCTAACAATGAGAGTGAATGAATGAGGGAAGTGGAAAGCCTGTACAGGCGGGGGTAGGGTGGGGAGGAGTGAGATTTGGGACATTGGTGATAGGAATGTTGCACTGGTGAAGGGGGTTGTTCTTTATATGAATGATACCCAACTATAATCATATTTGTAATCAAGGTGTTTAAATAAAGATTTAAAAAAATAAAAAATTAAAATAAATAAAAAATAAAGATGCTTATTGTAAAAGAAACAAAAATAACCCAGAAAACTCCAAGATTATAAAATTACTGTTTTCATAAAATATATACGTATGTTTAAATTTATATGTTAAACAAGGAGAAATCGGTGGAAAGTGATGCATTAAAATGCAAACAATACTTAATCCTTTAATTTAGCTGGGATCCTAAAGTATTAATAACTGACAAAAGATATCCTGTCTCACAAAGAACTACTAACACCCAGGCAAACAGACTTGTATTGGTCAGATGTCTCTGTATTTTGAATGAAGAATTTCTTTATGCTAAATTGTGACCATCTCACTAAAAAGTATCCTGTGCTTTGATTTCTGTGTTTTTCACATTGTGTTCAATTTCTGGGAAATGTTCTTCAAAGATAAAATCCTTTTTAGATGTTAGCTATTAAAGGTTTTCTCTGAATCTACTAACTGTTCTGTTTTTATAGTTCTGTCTGTAGCACTAATACAATTTGAATTATATTATTTGTTTACATAGATATTTCCTCTCATCAACAAAAACTGAAATTTCATGAAGGCAGAAATATGGCAACTATTTTGTAAGTTATTATGCCCCCCAAAAATGTCACTTAATTGCCTATAGGTATTATTGATTAACTAAATAAATTAGCTAAATGTTTCCTAAATTTGAGTTTGGAGACTTAAGTGGCCGCTTTCTAAGTGAGCCAATGAGATAATTTCATTATGGTTTAAATTTCTGATAATTTAAGTTAACAGTCAGAATCAAATTAAGTGGGCACATTTCATAATGGTTGATCCTTGTCTAAGAATAACAGTTCTGCTGAGATGCCTGTTTCAGGACTACTGATTCTTCCTCATTCATCTTTTTTGTTTTTTGCTTGATTTTTGGGCCATACCTAATCTGTCCTCAGGGCTTAATCCTGGCTCTAAACTCAGGGATCACTTCTATCAGTGCTCAGGAGACCATATAGGGTACCAGGCATCAAACCTGGGTTAGCCTCAAGTGCCCTACTTCTGTTGTTCCAGTTCTTCTCATTCATCTTTTGGAGAAGAAACTTTCTTTTAATATAAAATGAGCACTTGTCACTTCATGTGGTTCTTCCTCATAATCCCTCATTATAAACAATGAAAAAATACTTATATGGCTAATCTCAATTTACTCAATATTTATTGTTATCCCACTCATGTACTTAAGTATACTCAAAATTTATAAATCTTTTTGTCAGAAATAGTAACATCATGAGCAACTATTATAAATATAATTTAAATTATAGGGCCTCCAACAATAGCAAAATACTAGACTCAGAAGAGCTCAAGCAACTAAATGGAGGATCTGAAAAACCAAAACAGTGTAGGAAAAATAACCATACAGGTACCAAATAAGCACAGAAACATTACATTTTAAATATTTCCAAATATTTGGTTATAAAGCATAAATGCAGCATGTGGGCTTTCCACATCTTTTCCTGCCAAGTCCCAGGAAAAATTGACCATACTACAGTCATTTAAAACAGCTGTTAAGACTATCCCCAAATATTTGGCATAAAAATATAGACCTATTTGCATCTTTAAAACTCAGATGTCTGCATACTCACACAGTTACACTGCACTAGGATAATGCCTTCAAAGTAGGCTGCTGGCCAAAAAAAAAAAAAAAAGATTCTTTTTATTCTTGGTAAGGACCGTTTCAAATGGACAGCAAAAAGTTATATCAAAGAATTTTTCAGGGGCTGGAGAGATAGCACAGCTGTAGGGAGTTTGCCTTGCACACAGCCAAGGCAGGATGGACAGTGGTTCGAATCCCAACATCCCATATGGTCCCCCATATGAGCAAGCAAAAGTCAAAGCACTTAATATCATTAAAAAAATTTTTTTTTCACAGAAAAACTAATTTGCTCTGGCAATCAAAACAACCTTTTTTAAAAGGCAGAGGCTAAATTTCACCAGTTATTTAAGGTAAAGGTAGAGTTTAGTAGGAACTGTTGTTTTTATTTGTTTTTATTATGGGGGGGGGGAGGGAGAGAGGGGTTGTCCCACAGAGAATCTCTCTCTGTGGTTGGGAAAGGGGAGAAGGGTGTATCAATCCTCTGGCCTAAGATGTCAACTCAGCCTACAGATGGTCCCTCGGAGGTCACCCCTTAATGCTGTGGTATGAAGACACCACCAAGCTTTGGGCTCCCCAGATATGTAAAGTGTTAGTCTAGAAACAATGAAAAAGTTTATGTCCATTTCACTTCACTTAAAACCACTGACTTCCTTAAACCAAGTTTCTTGTTTATTACCATATTGTTCTTGTGGGTATTTAATTATGAACTATCAAGACTGTGTCAGTTTGGGTTGCTAGAAGGTCCAAACAACAGAAAAGGATCTTAGAATTACAAATAAAGTCATTTTAAAAATGATCTTTCCCATACTCTGTCATAATTAATTATGCTGTTTTCGAGGCCTATGCACAAGTATGGATATCTAATTGTGGTCCTACACCTCTGATTGTTACCTAATACTACAAAATAACACTCTACAAGATGGTATTGATAAGTGAAACACACAGCATTTTTTTCTCTTCTGAGCATTATCAATTATTTCATCTAGCTTGATTTATCTTAACTTTGCTTTATGACAACCACTGAAAATGCTTATTAACTGCGCAGTTTACATCCCCTTCACATCATTTAGCCCTTGTTGCTGAAAGAGTGGTACAACTGAATTTGTCACCTATAAAACAGTTGTCCAACTTCATCCTATTCTTTTTGCGAAATGTTATACAAATGGAAATAAGACATACATTGACTAAGAAATATAACTTGAATCCTACAACTTGAATGGAGCAATTAGAAACTTTTCCATTTGCAAACTTAACATTACTCTCTGGTAGGTAGCTACAAGTGTCTCGGGCCAATTTAATTCCAGGTTGATATAAACATTCCCAGCCTTACCTCTTTTTGTACTTTCCAACTGTCTACTGTCACATTGAAGAGAGCTTTGAGGGCCTCAATGGCACAGTCTGTCTCCTGAGCTGATAGAGGAGGTCCATTATGGTCTATGGACGATTCATACTCATCAGTCCACTTAATGCTAAAGGCACTTTCCAAAATCTGGGTTAGCAGCGGTAGTCCCTGGAGCTCATAGCGCAATTGTGACCTGATGTCAGTGTGCAAAAGTGACAAGAGGAAGAGCAAGCGCAAGTCAAAGCACTTAATGTCATTAATAAATTTTCGGTCCTTGCACTGTCTCAAGAGGTTACAAAGCTTTGCGGCAAGGTTAAGTTCCAGACTGAGCTGCTGTGCCATTTGACTATTGAAAACTATGTTACACAGACATTTCAACGACTCCACGATAACTGGGAATTCAGACACCTTCTCCAAAGAATCATCTGATTCGTTCAGCTTGGCTAGCCGCAATAGTATCTGCATATTTTCCTTGGTTGTAACAGGAACTAAAATCTTTTTGTCTCTAGAGAGAATGCGGAGAACTTCCAGGCAGGACACTTGACATGTTGTTGGGATGTCCTTTACAAGGATTTTAAATATGCCTTCACAGAGTTTCTAAAAAACAAGAATGAGATGCAAAAATTATTATTTGATTAAAAGATTTAAAACATTTATTTACATATATATTTACATATAAAAGTTAAGAATCTGGTTAATTAATAATATATACATTTTAAAACCACAAATTGCTGAACTAAAAGACCCAATCCCCCTTTTCCGTTTGTATTTGGGCCACATCGGCTGCACGCAGGGGCTCAGTAATCACTCCGTGCAGGTTCAAGGACCTTATGGGAGACTAGGGATCGAATGCATGTCAGTCATATGCAAGGCAAACACCCTACCCATTGTGCTATTGCTCGGGCCTCACTTTAGAGATACAGAGTTTGAGAGGTTATTTGTACTGGGCTAATGAATTAATGGGGCAGTATGAGCTAGAGTCTGGGTTTTCTAACTTGCAATCCAATATTCACTTAAAATTCTGGAAATCTCTCATAAACTTTTCAAATATTTGACATAACTAAACTCTAAACTGACTTTTAATATCAGGTTATACATAATCTCAGGATGAAATCCAGTATCTATCATAAGTACTGGCTTTCCTAAATGTAAAGCACTAGGAATTAATTCACAATTACCCACAGTACCAGCTCGTATGTAAAGACTTAAGAGTATACCTTTCTGTTAGATAGTGCTATTTTGTGTGTGTGTGTGTGGTTTTTGGGTCACATCCGGCAGTGCTCAGGGGTCACTCCTGGCTCCATGCTCAGAAATTGCTCCTGGCAGGCATGGGGGACCATATGGGGCACTGGGATTCGAACCGATGACCTTTTTGCATGAAAGGCAAACGCCTTACCTCCATGCTATCTCCCGGACCCCGATAGTGCTATTTAATTTGAATTTATAGCTTTATGGCAGTGGTCCTATGTTGGGACTCTTTTCATTTTTATATTACTAAAGCACCATGATTTACAAAGTTACTCATAGTTAAGTTTTAGACATACAAAGTCCCAGCACCAATCCCACCACTAGTGTCAACTTCTCTCCACCAGTATTTACAGGTTTTATAAACCTTACTACTCTGATTAGCTAATATCGAGTACATTTCAATCATCAAATGATTTCACAGTCTATCTTCTGCTGACAAATTTTCAAAATACTGGGTTCCAAAGAAAGCTCAGTAGCATAATGTTGATTTCAAGACACCATAAAAAGGTGTTCTCCAGTCAAATAAGAATGAAAAAAAAATATGTTCTATTGGGTGAATACATTATATTAAAAGTCCCTGTTTCTGGGCTTCCAGTGCCAGGACATATGGCTTGGGAAGTTCAAAGTGTGAGCGGGATCACAGTTCCCTTTTGTTCTTCTGGTGCAGGGCATGACCACACAATTACATGTTATAGCTTAAACTCCAAATTCTACTACAGTATCTCAGGAAAAATTCTTTTAGTTTCTTGTATATCAAGAAAAAAAACTTTTATGGTGCCAAAAGTCGAACTCAAGCCGGAGCTCACATATGCTATTGTTATACCAATGAGCCACTTCCTTGCCAAATATTTTGTACTTTTTAAAAAATTATTTCTAAAAATAAATAAATAAAATTATTTCTATTATTCCCAAGTATAAGAAATGCAGATCATTCTTCTAAAATTCGATGTCCAGTTTCCTTCATTATAAACTTGGACATATCAAACTACTGCTTTATGTGGAGTAAGGAGATATAACTATTTCTGATCTCATTACACTTTATAAAAATACCAACAACTAAGCCCAATGTAAGATTTTACAAAGTTTTAGGGCTGGAGAGATAGTACAGCAGGTAGAATGCTTGCCTTGCACATAACTAACTCAGGTGTGATCCCAGAATACCAAATGGTCCCTGAGCATGGTCAGGAGTGATTCCTAAACTCAGAACCAGAAATAAGCCAGGAACACTGCCAGGTATGGTCCAAAAATAACAAAAACATTAAAAATAAAAATATTTTAGTTTATTTTACTCTATGTATATTTTTTGATTTGTTTTGCTTTGAACTATCATTTCGGTAGAATTTACTCTTCCTAAAACATGCCCCGCTCTCCTCAGACACTTTCCTATCTCTCAGTGTCTCCAAAACACAATGAAGAGTCCCTTTTCCTTCTGCTGCCACACACCACACTTTACTTTCCCAAGGGTTCCAAATTGATCCCCAGTATCCTGACATATATCCCAAGTTATTTTTACAGAGTTCCTACAAGACAACAGAGCCTACCACCTGTCAGCCAATCTGCCCTTCTCCTTAGTTTGGAGACTGAAAAGTCTATAAATGTTCCCCAGTCACATTCCCTCCTTTGCATACTTTCTGTCTTCAACAATAAGTTTTTCTTCTTTTTAGAGTTGCGGTTTCATCTTAGTCCTTCCTGAAGTTCTCTATGAATGTTTTCATCTGTATCATAGAAGCTGACCGGAAGTTCTTCAACTATGTTTTAAGTTCAAGACAAGACAACTACAAATCCCAATGATAATCTGCCTTAAAGTCAGCTACTAAACTTTCTAGAAACTCCTACCCTAAAACTATCACCATTCACTAAAAAGTCATCTTCTTTTCTGGAAGTAAAGTAATCTTAGGTAATTTTTTACCTATGTAAAAAACTGGGCCAACCAAGCAGGACTCAGGAACCCAGAGGCCATTCTATTCCTGGTAATACTCATGCATTCCGGCTGGATTGTCAATGCTTGAGCACAGAAAAGCAATGGGTCCTATGCTTGGACCTAAAATGCTTGGGTCCTATGGTGCCAGGGGCCACCAAGACTACACTCGGAAGTGCTAGGGGGACCATGGTGGAGCAGAGAATTGAATATAGGTCCTTGCACACAGATATACTCCAACCTCTCAGCCATTTCACTGGGCCTTTATTTTGCTTTATTTTCAAAGTATGTAGTTATAAAAACTTATTTACATTGTTCAATGATATATTTCTTAATCTAAAATCATTTTAGAATCATAGATATTAAAATTGGCACAGTTTTTCTCCTAAAGTTAATAGTAATGGGCTAGGGATGTGGTAGAGCACCTGCCTTACATGAATGAATCCTTGCCATTTACTCTCTAGGCTCAGAAAAATAAACAAAATTAATGGAAATATTTTCTGATTTAGTAACTTCTACTTAGAGGTCAAGTTTCTACTTAGAGATCAGGCTTTTATGAATGAACTAGAATTATAAAAAAAAAATAGGTTAGCTATTTTACAAAACATAATCATTAAGACTCAAAGAGCCTGAAAAAAGCACTTAAAATATGCTTTTGTCTTGCATGCAGCTAATCTGAGTTTAATCCCTAGAATCCCTTATAAATCCCCACGGCTATCAAGAGTAAATCCTGAGCAAAGCACTAAGGACAAACCCAGAGTTTCGCTGGGTGTGGTCAATCCCCAAATGTTCAATTATGTGCTTGGTGGCAACAAAGTATCTCCAAATATGTAGATAGCCTTGTAAACAAATATTTCTGGAATAAAAAAAAGACAAAATTTTAAATGATAAAAAAACTCTACAAGATTCTGACAACAGAATTCAAGTTGCTAAAAGTAGGAGGCAGGAGGCTTGGGGGAATATACCAGATGCCAGGGATTGAACCAGGGTCCGTCCGTGCCAGGCAAACGCCTACCACTGTGCTATGGCTCCGGCCCTCACATCACCTTCCTTGACTTATATGTTAAGAACTAGTAGGGAGGGGCCGGGTGGTGGCGCTGGAGGTAAGGTGCCTGCCTTACCTGTGCTTAACCT
>PVKC010051657.1:0-10383 GCA_004027635.1 Crocidura indochinensis | reverse complement strand
AAAAAAAAAAAAAAAAGCAACTGAAAAAATACACAGAAAGTCTACATTCCACAAACTATAGGTGACCTGTTTTGCATCAATGTTAATTTTTATAATTTACATTTTAAATAATTGATTAGTTGTTAATTTCTTCCTCTCTCCTTATGGTTGTTCTTGTTGCAAACACGTATTGTAATACACACCTGATTTTGTGTATGATCATTTGGACACTCATACATCTACCTCTTGTTCCACATTCTACTCAAGATGCTCAGTCAGGGACCTAGTGCTCACACGAAGCTCTCTGGGATCTGCATTCATAGCTAAACTGATTGGATACATTTAGTGATGATGTTCATCATTGTTGGACTTTATCACAATGCCAGGGATCTGAGACAGTGTGAGCAGCAGAGCAGAGCTAGGGTATTAACATAGCTTCACTGTTGTAAGACGGTTCCTTTAGCCATTAAACCTTTCCTTCTCCTCTACTGAATAGGTTAATTTCTTAACCTGGAGATAAGTATGTTTAATTATGTAAATATTTTATTGTTGTGCTTAAGGCAACATGTTTATAATAGTCTTAATGTTTGTGTGTGTATTTGTTTTTAGGTGTGTACGTCTCTTGGTATTCTGAGCCTATTCCTGACTCTGTTTTCAGGGATCACTCCTAGTAGTGCTCAGGGAACCATATGCAGTGTCAGGAATCAAACTGGGACTAGCTGCATGCAAAGCAAATGCCTTAGTCCTTGTATAATATCTTTGGCCCCAGTTTATCATTTTGATGTTACAGTAGCTCGTCAACATCAAAGTACCCAATTCTCTCTACCATGGTCCAAAGTTACTCTATTTTATCTTTGCATTCTTTCTGTCCTGCTCTCCTACTTTTTGTAATATCAATTTGTAATCCAGGACAAGGGATTTGTAATCATTTGTTACTGTTTATTCCCATGTTTGTTTGTGGATTTTTTTCCCTCTAGTTTACATATTAGTGGGATTATCCAGTATTTGTCTTTTTCCCTCTGTTTTATTTTGCTTAACATGATGCTTTCCAATTCCAAGTTGCAGTGAACTGCAAGTTTTCATATTTTTTCTGCAGCTGTCAAATAATATGAAATAAATTTGTGTGTGTGCATGTAGGTAGGCTATAGTGATGTGTGGAAGACTGGGGATACTAGTGAAAGGAAGGTCACTGGCATCAATGGCGAACCTATGGTACACGTGCCAGCCGTGGCACGCGAAGGCCTTGCAATTGGCATGCAGGAAGGTACACAATTTATAAAAAAATTTTGGGGGGCCCGGGAGATAGCATGGAGGTAAGGCGTTTGCCTTTCATGCAAAAGGTCATCGGTTTGAATCCCGGTGCCCCATATGGTCCCTCGTGCCTGCCAGGAGCAATTTCTGAGCATGGAGCCAGGAGTAACCCCTGAGCGCTGCCGGGTGTGACCCAAAAACTGAAAAAAAAATAATGTCATAAAAAAATTTTTTTTGGTTCTTTGGCCACACCCATTTGATGCTCAGGGGTTACTCCTGGCTAAGTGCTCAGAAATTGCCCCTGGCTTGGGGAGACCATATGGAACACCTGGAGATTGAACCGTGGTCCTTCCTTGGCTAGCGCTTTCAAGGCTTACCTCTAGCGCCACCTCACCGACCCCTAAATTTATAAAATTTATAAAGCGTTTTTAGATACTAAAATGGTGTTATTAAGATTTAATTGACATTCTTGGCACTTTGAAGAAATTCTTTAGTTTTGTGCAGCAGTTTGGGCACTCGGGCTCAAAAAGGTTAGCCATTACTGGATAGGATTGGTGTTTGAATATTGAATTCCTGGAATGTCTGTATTATTACACTATATTGCTATATTATTATTAACTTAGTCAATTATAGTGTTATAATAAACTTTTAAAAAGTCTTCATACTATCTCTGTAAAGGCTGAATTAGATAAACTTCCCATCAATCATGGATGAGAGCTCCCTTTTCACTCCATCTTGACCAGCTCTGCTGTTTCCAGTATGTTTTTAATATGTCATTCTAACTATGTAAATGTTGCTTTCATTCAAATTTCCCTGATAAATTACTAAGTATATTTTACATGCCTTCTTACTGCCCATATATTATATTCAGGGAAGTGTCAATTTATCTTTTCTACCCATTTACTAATCATGTTATTGTTGTTGAGATCTGTGCTTTAAGCATATTAGATATTAGTCTTTTATCTTATATATAGTATACAGGTATTGTAGTGGTAAGGTGTTTTTTTTATTTTAGATTGAGTTTCTTTTATTATAAAACCCTTTATAGTTTGATATAGTCCCACTTTTTGATTTTTGCTTTTGTTATCTTTGCTAATGAAATCAAATTACTGAAGACACCTCTGAGTAACTTAACCTACATAATTTTCTTATGTCTTCCTCAATCATTATATGGATTTATATGTAATATTGGAATTTTAATCCATTTTGAATGAACTTTTTTATAGCATAGGTATGAATCCAATCTGTTTCTTTCTCTCTCTCTTTGCATGTGGCTATTCAGTTATCCCACTTCCATTCACTGAGAATTCTATCCTTGTTTCACTTGATGCTCTGGCTTCTCTGGCTCAGATAAATTGTTCATTAATATAAGAGATTGCATCTATGTTATAAATTCCATATCATTATTCTGAGAGTCAGCCTTTAGTCAAGTATAACACAACTCTGAGTACTACAACTTAATAGTATAATTTAACATCATGAATTTATGCATTACATACAATTTTTTCTCAGAATAAATTTTGCTATTAAGCAAAATGTAGGAGTCCCTAAAACTGTTAGCAGTTTTTCTATTATATTTTTTTTGTATTTTTTGTATTAATGTCATTAAAATGACATTAGAAAGCAAGACAGATATTACAATGAGTAGGATATTTGCCTTACTATGGCTAAACTGATTTCACTTATCGGCACCACGCACTGTTCCTCTAAGCAATACCAGGAATGACTCCTGAACAAAAAGATACCAGTAAGTTTTGAACATTACCAGGTAATGGCCCCAAAAGAAATTTGAAAAAGAAGGAATTCAACAGAATTTTTATAACAATTACATTGATTGTATAAAACTTTGGGTGACTGGTCATTTTGATGCTGATAATTCTTCCAATCCATTTCCAATTCTTGATATTCCTTTCTATTTCATTTAGTAGCTACTTACAGTTTTGTTATGCAAATCTTTTACATTTTTGCTAAGTTGAAATTTAAAGTATTTCTTCATTTGGGGAAACGTTTCAACAGGGTTGGCCTTATATGTCTTTCACTTTTCATTCATCATCTGTGTACTGAAACACAACAAATTTTGCATATCTTTATTTTGCTATATGGTTTAGAAAATATAATAATAATAATAATAATACAAACTTAAAATTTATAGTTGTATTATTATCTTTGGGTATTCATTATATATTATCATTGCAGGTAGTGGAAGTTTAACTTCTTTTTCTGTTTGGATCCCTTTGATTTCTTTTACTTACCTAACTCTAGTGGCAAAGACTTCCAAGACTGTCTATACTGAATAATAGTAGAAAAAGTGAACATCCTTTCCCTTTACCCAATCAGAGGGAGGATGTTCATTTATATTCTCCATTCAGTATATTTGTTGTGGATTTGTTATAAATGATTATTACTGTCTGCAGGTATGATTATCTTATTCTTTGTCATTCTAATTAAGGTATTTGAGTCTTGCTTAGTATTTCAAAAAATTCAGTTCCATGTTTAATTTATTCATTGTATTGTTATTTTGGTTTTCATAACATTGATTTTTTTGCTCCAAACCTTGTTATTTTCATCATTCTGCTCCTTGGAGGTCTATTTGTTATTTTTTTTTTTCAGTTTCTCCATCTGTGAAAATACTTTATCTTATTTTTTTCTCTTTTTCCATATACTCCACTAAATTGAAAATAAAACCTTACTCTTAACATTCCAAAGTAATTTTTGCATATATGTCTTAACTTTATAGTTTGAGTGAACAATTTTCTTGTTGCTCTCAAAATTGTTACATTCAAGCACTGATCTGCTTGTGACTAGACCGTCTTAACTACCAGAGTTCCTTTTAGATTTTAAAATAAGCACAGATGCAGTAATTGACATTTCCATATGAGAACTTTATCCAGACTTACAGTTGTATAAATATATATGTACATACATATATATGCATATATATGTATATATTTATATATACATAATATTATGTACATACATATATGTATATATATATTTGGTGTCCAGATAATTTTCACTCAAATAAAAGCAATACATCATTGTTAAGTAGGATTGCATATTTCCTTTTTTGTTTGTTTGGTTTTTTGGGCCACACTGGGTGACACTCAGGGGTTACTCCTGGCTATGCACTCAGAAATCACTCCTGGCTTGGGGGACCATATGGGATGTCAGGGGTGGGGGGGTCGAACCACAGTTCATCCTGGCTAGCGCTTGCAAGAGAGACGCCTTACTTCTAACGTCAACACTTTGGCCCAGGAATGTAATTTCTTTAACTACAATTCAAATTTAACTGGACTCCATGCACTATAGACTAATTTAAAGAAAATTTGAAATTTTGCATTAAGATATTGTTGAGCATGTTATATTATTTGATTACTTTCATTCTTTCTGTCTTGCTTGTTCCTTTTTCCCTTTCATGCTTCTTTCTTCCCTTGTTGTTTGGTCTTAACAGCAAAAGGTTGGTGGTCTTCAATCGAGCTAATACTTACATAAAATGATTATTCAAACAGGTTTTACACCTTGTCAGTTAGGAAGTTTTTAGGTACAAGAGATTATATGTTTGTAAGAGTGCATATAGATACCATGTTTATGCAGATTTTTAGAGTCTTTCAGGCTCCATATTTAGATCCTATCTTTAGTTTTTCATTCTTCTTTTCCTTTTACTTTATTATTGTTGTCTTCTTGGATTTAGTATCATTTTTAGCTCTCTTCAAAAATCTTGGCGACAGTGTGTGTAAAGAAAAATAAATAGATAAAATGTAGTCTTATGGAAATAGTTTGATAATTTGATATTGAGTTCTTTCTTTTGAATTCCATCCAAAATAGGCTTTCAGCTAAAAATTAATTTATTGCTTTTAGGAGCTCTAATATGGTTTTATCATGAAGGCTGTTTCTTGGCTCAAGCTCCCCAAAGAGCAATAAATTAGAAATTCAGTGTATTTTTCTTTTACTTTCAGGAATATTTAATTCCTCACCTGCCTTTTGATGTATTCTTTCTTTTGTTGCCACCACTAGTTCAAATAATATGTGTACTAACATCACATTTACTTTATTTGTTTTGTTTTCTTTTTTGGGCCACACATAGTGGCACTCAGGGATTACTACTGGCTGTGCACTCAAAAATCACTCCTTGCTGATCAAACCCAAAGTCAACAACAGAATCTATACCTAATTCACAGCAAGCTGTACAAGTAGGGACCAGTAACACTAGTATTCTGGGGGGTAAAGGAGGGAGTTATGAGATGCATGCTGAGAACAGGGGTGGAGGGAGGACATCACTGGTGGTGGGAAAGCCCCTGATTCATTGTCATGATGTACCTTAAATATTACTGTGAAAGATTTGTAATTCACTTCAGCCACAATAAAATTTAAAAAAAAATCACTTCTTGCAAGCCAGTAGTTGTTCCCATGGCAGTATGCTTCAAGGGCAGATAAACCCTGAATCTCTTAGGTCAAAGAAATTCCCTTTTCTATTTCCCCAATACTTACTGTGCCTATGCAAAAACAAAAAAAAAACAAAAAACAAAAAACAAAAAACAAAAAAAAACCTTGCCACACCAGCACTCCTTTCTTAGTTATTTTTATTTAGTTTTTTCTTTTTCTCTTTTTTCTTTTTTTCCTTTCTTTTCTTTCTTTTTTACTCTTGTGGTTATTGTTGCTGGGTCGTGTATATTTTTTTGGTAGTTATTGTATTTTTCTTTTTTGTTGTTGTTGATTTTTTTTTTACTGTTCGTTGGGGTTTTTTGTTGTTTTTTTTTTTCCTTCTTCCAATAGAACCACACAACTTGAATCAGCTTGTTCTGCCTCATGAATTTAGGGGAAAATAAAAATGAATGGTACAGGACCAAACAGCCATATAAACTTTGAGTGGAAATAAAAAATGTTCATACTTAAACACCAAACCCAAAGTCAACAACAACAGAATCGATACTCTATCTACAACAAGCTATGCACAGAGGGAAACAGTTACACTAGCACTCCGGAAGGGGAGGACATAGGAGGGAGATAAGGGATACACGCTGGGAAAAGGAGGTGGAAGGAGGACAACCCTGGTGGTGGGAATGGCCCTGACTCATTCATATACTTCAAATATCACTGTAAAAGATTTGTTATATTTGTTATTCACTTTTGGTCACAATAAAAATTATTTTATTTTTATTTATTTTTTTTGGTTTTTGGGTCACACCCGGCAGTGCTCAGGGGTTACTCCTGGCTCCATGCTCAGAAATTGCTCCTGGCAGGCACAGGGGACCATATGGGGAATAAAAATTATTTTAAAAATATCACTCCTTGCAGGCTTCAGGGACTAAATGCCAGGGATCAAACCTTGGTTGGCCACATGCAAGGCAAACACCCTACCTACTGTGCTATCATTCTGGCTCTTAACATTGCATTTCAATTTAAATAAACATCCTGTATCCTGTGCTTTTTCTTTTAACCTCTCAGTCATCAATATGCAAAAAAGCAATTTTATACCTCCATGTTATATGGGTAAATGGGACCATGCCCAGATGGGGTGCATTGGGTGGAGTCCCATGTGAAAGTCTAGTTAATTAGGCAGAAAGTTAACATATTTAGTCTGTGCAAAGGTTGAAAGAATACCTTGTTTAGTACTACCCTCTCCCAGTTAACTCTTAATTGTCTAATTCTTTATGACTTATGTGTCTTATAATTTGGAGACAATTTCTCTACTTTAGACTCTCTCACAAAATTATTTTCTTGCATTTTATTTTTAAATAGTCTCTAGTTCAACATGTAATTAAAGGCAAGCTCTTGCATACCTTCTTCTTCAGTTTTATGCCAGGTATTAAAAGTATATGGCTGGGTGTAATTGGTCAGAGAAGTGATATTTTGATCTATACTTTGATGTACAAACAATAATAAATGAAATATTTCAAAAGAAAGAACTTCTTACAAATAAATCACTTTAACTTTTTCTCCTAAATGTCACAGGCAGGGCCGGAGAGATAGCATGGAGGTAAGGCATTTGCCTTGCATGCAGAAAGATGGTGGTTCGAATACCAGCATCCCATATGGCTCCCCCAAGCCTGCCGACGGTGATTTCTGAACATAGAGCCAGGAATAGCCCCTGAACGCTGCCGGGTGTGACCCAAAATCCCCCCCCAAAGTAAATGTCAAAGGCAGTTTTTAAGCTCCCTTAATAAGATCCCTTTGTAATTTATGGTACCAGTCGATGCACAATAAATTTAAATCAATGAATTGTGGCTAATTAGTATAATTATTTAAAAGAGTAGGTATAAAATAGAATCACAGAGAGGATCAAACAAGCTGTTAAAAATACTACAGAACCAGATCCACACAGCCTTTCTTCTCAGCCCAAGGCTGATTCACCACTAGTCTCACTTCCTCTTAAATTCTGAAACTAAGGCGATCTGACCTGACAAAGACACTTGACTAGTTGAAAGAACATCGAAGTTTCATTCCCTGCATTTTCCGGTTTCATCAAGAGAGGTCACTGTGGCCCTGCTACTACTAGCAATCTCATCAACTAACAAAGCAATAGATGTCATTCAACCAAGAACCATCATCAAAGAGTGTCAGATAATTTGGCCAACCTCTGATGGATGAAGGAGGTGGTCTGGACAGCACTACAAAGAAGGGAGCTAGAAAGAGAAGAATAATGAACACATCACATCCATATTTAAAAAGTAGAGAACAGGTCAAAGTATCAAGTTACATTTAACATTTGCTAGGTACTGAATCTCAAACAGAACAAGTGACGAGGGAAATGGAGAGCCTGTCCAGAGTACAGGCGGGGGGTGGTTGGGGAGGAGGGAGATTTGGGACAATGGTGATGGGAACGTTGCACTGGTGATGGGCGGTGTTCTATACATGACTGAAACCCAAACACAACTATGTATGTAATCAAGGTGTTAAAATAAAAAAAAATGAATTGGCAGAATACAATATTTTCTTCTGTTTGTTTGTTTGCTTTTGTTTGGGGGGCACACCTGGTGATGCTCAGGGGTTATTTCTGGTTATGTGCTCAGAAATCGCTCCTGGCTTAGGGGACCATATGGGATGCCAGGAATTGAACCAAGGTTTATTCTGGATCAGTCACGTGCAAGGCAAAAGCCCTACTGCTGTGCTATCGAACCGAACCAGAATTCAATGTTTTCTATGTAGAAAATACCTTGTATCTATTTTGAACTAAATCTTGCACCAGGAAAAAATATATCCTGCACAAATCTATTTCTTTGAGAAACATGCTATTCATCTTTTATAGATGGAAACCCCTAAAGTGGGTAAATTCTATATATTGTTCCAGCATCTCTGTTCTTCCAAATCCTAAAAGTATTTCAATATCAAAAAGTATTGCTAAGGGTATTGTAAAAAAAAAAGGTTTCTTTAAGAACTATGAGAGGAAAGAGATAAACAGAGAGAAGGGAGGTGCAAGGGAAATTGTAAAGGAAAAGTAAAATACACCCCAGCTAGGATGCCAGTCACCTGAGTCTTGCAAAAACAGGCTTGCTTTCTTCACTTCACCTCAAAGAAAATTACACCAGAAATTTGAGATATAGGAGAAGAGTGGCAATGTGTATCTTGTTATTTTTTTTTAAATAAAGGTTATACTTCTTCCCTGGTGTGCTGAGGGAAAATAAAAAGTAGCCGAGAGCCATGATCAGCAGTGTGGGACCATGTGGAGGCCATTAAAGTAACTGGCCTTGTTTATGGCAGACCTGGATTATACCACTTGAATGATTCCATCCCCTCACTTCCACCTGCACCATCATCCTGCACTTTGAAAGCTCCCAGAAAAAAATTAAAGGCTAATCAAGAAGCAAGCTTGAACATCTCATTGTGTTCCTCAAATTGGGAACCAACACTGAGAATGAGATTTTTTTTTTTTTTTTTTGGTTTTTGGGTCACACCCGGCAGTGCTCAGGGGTTACTCCCGGCTCCATGCTCAGAAATTGCTCCTGGCAGGCACAGGGGACCATATGGGGCACCGGGATTCGAACCGATGACCTTTGGCATGAAAGGCAAATGCCTTACCTCCATGCTATCTCCCAGGTCCTGAGAATGAGACTTTTTATATGATTTTTAAAATTCTAGACAAAAGAACGGCTTGACTCAAGAATTACTTTGATTTAGTAAAATATAGAAACTGTATATAAAACTTCTATAGTTGGTTTGGAGGAAATGAAGCAGTAAAGTGGTCCCCTTCTATAGACTGCCAACAATTATCTGTGAGTCATGTGAAATGAGTTTCATGTCAATATAATAGAAGCTGTTTTTTCTGTGTGGTTAAGGACTTTTGCTTGGTTAAATAAAGCAAACAAGGGTGGAATAGGGAAAAGAGCAGAGCCTGATTAGCTCTGTATTCCCAGATAATTGACCTCCCTTTTTCTTAGGTTTAATCTAGCACAGAAACTGAGTCTCCTGTCTCCTGCCCCAGCTTGTAAATGCTAACAGGTGTTTACTGCTAACAAGATCTTATGCTTGACATGGTCATTTGTTGTCATCACAATTACAGGTGTGGTATTTTTATGACTTACTTCTTGGGTGAAATGACAGCTCTATTGATTAATATGCACTTTAAGCAATCTGAAATTTAAGCTAATTTAAGCTAGTGAGGTGATTTGGTATTCTTTTTTAGACATTTTAAAAATTAATTTTTGAAATCTATATATAGTAGAAAAAGTAGTGAAAAGTAAGAGAAATAATTTTTAAATCTATAATCATAGTGGGAAAGTATGAGAAAAGTAAGAGAAAATAAAATTTGTTAGCAAAGTGAAAAGTATTCAGCTTCAATATAGCAAAAACACTCAAAATAAAACCAAACATAAAGTTCACCTCCCTTAGGACGGTTTGGTGAAGGGAATTCCCCTGATTTTATGTTAACATGTACCTAAAATATTATTGCCAACAATATGTAAGCCACTATGTTTAAAATAAAAATTGTTGTTATAAAAAAAAAAAAGAATACAAAAAAAAAAAGTCAGAGGGAGAGAGACATAGAATGTCTCATTTGTGGTATTTAAGAAAACTAAAAGACATTATTTTAATACCCAGAGACAGTTGAGATGAGGGCTGGCAGGACAAGCCCATGGTATGAAGTTTACCACAAAAATTGGTGAATACAGTTAGACAAATAACTGCATTAGTAACTATCATGACAATAGTAATGAG
>PVKC010051656.1:0-10385 GCA_004027635.1 Crocidura indochinensis | reverse complement strand
TGTACTATCTTTCTTAACTAGTTTTCAGGTGAGGTTAATGCTCCTTGTCCAATATCACATCTTGAGAAGCCCCGGCACACATTTTCTTTAATTTTACCAGAATTGAATCTACTTATTGTACATTTTAGAAGATTAAATTGCCTCTACATCAAAATTGCATGAGTTGTAGCACACTGATAGTCTTAGTAATTATTAAAAACTACAAATGAATGTGTTAATAATAAAAGGGTCTGCATTATTTCACACATTTTGAATCAATTCTCATAGCGATTAAAAACCTTACATCAAATTTACTGTGTTCTTGCTAAGTATCAAATTGAATTTTTCATGAGCCTCTTCTTCTATTAACAGATTTTTACATTGTAATTTTAATGTCATTTTATCTAGTATCATGCTGATGCAAAAAGCATTCATAAACTCTATGAATAATTATATTTAATTCAGCCTTAATTGAGGGAAATTTTTGGTGAAATTGAGGGGTAGGAATATAATTGGAAAAAGAGCTAGTCAACAGAAAGTGAATTATCAACCAAAAATAAGGACAACTTAACCTTACAGCAGTAACACTAATTTCATTACACTTCAGTGGGCTATGTGAATAGAAAAGCAGACTTCAAGTTCCAGAAACCATTCTTTTATTTTTCTTCACCTCAAGTTCCAGAAAGCATTCTATGCCAGCACAGGCAGTTGGAATTCAGCTCCTGAACAACATTCACAGGAGACCTTGATTAAAAACAAGGTCCAAGGACTCTTTAAGCTACATTTTTTAACATCTTGTCATACTAATATGAATCTTCTTGAGGTCTACCATACTTGAGCAAAGTTTTATATTGAGATCAATTTTCTTAGAATGGCACCTCCCAACTCTTCTCCAGAAAGAGAAATGTCTCTTTATGAATTACCCTGGAGGCCAGGGAAATAGCTTACTCACAGGGGTGCATGCAAGGGATATGTGTTTCATCAGAGGCGCTGCCTGGTCTCTATTTGCTGTAGCCTTAGAGACCCCTAAAGCACTGTTACATGCAATCCTGGTGTTTACCAGCACTGCTGGGCAAGAGCACCACTATATCACTGTATGTACTGCATATATTATATATATTATGCATCTATATATACTATATTTCCCCATATATCACTGCATCACCATATCACAAGGATTGAATCATTTGAACACTGACCCGAGCATAGCTTGGGAGGCCTTCCCATGAAAGAAAAGAGAATTCGGTGGAATATTTCATATTGCATGGACCTGCTCCCACTTACTGAACCCTTAATTCATTTCATGAATTAAAGTAGGTAGTGAGTGATGTTTTGTGAGAACCAAGGAAACAGTGGAGACACATTCTTGGTGGGAGAAGCAGCCATGAGCAGAACTTCCCCAAGAATGCCTGGTTTTATCTGAGTATTGCGCTAAGCCCTTAATATTGGAATTATCCCTCTGCCTTTATTTTTTTTAAAGAAAAACAACAACTAATTCCCCTTTATTGCCTCATTAACAAAAATGTCTGTGACATAGGTTTACTTCTTTTTATGGGCAGATAACAGCAAATGAAATTTCAAAGTCTAGCATATGTTTACTCACGTAATGTACACAACAGGAAACTAAATCTGAACTTTGGAAAAAGTCTATTAATAATTGACAAATAACGGAATTTTTAGGACATAGAAGACAATAAAGGGAAAATAACTTCCCCCAGAACATGGAGTTGCATTAAGTGTTGAAAATGTCCAGCAGATTCATTTGTATCAATGATTATGAACAGTATGCTAAATCAGTTCTTGAGAAGTCTGTATATGACTACTATAAGTCTGGAGCAAATGATCAAGAAACGTTGACTGATAATATTGCAGCATTTTCCAGGTAAGAGAATTAATTTTTCCATTATGTTTTTTAAACAACCATGTATAATACATGAACTATGAAATGTTAGTAAAATGAAAGCATAATGAACTAAAAAACAAGTCAGGATTCTTAATCATACAAATATATTCTACTGAAATAAGATCTGGTTTTAATATCAGTGGTGTGGGTTCTTATCTACAGATAAACTTACTAGAATGTTTCTTGGGACTTGGAGAAAGATTGGGATTTTAAATCGTTTAAAAATAGTCCATGACTCGATATTTTGCCAAATAGACTGAAACAGCTAATCCTAAGTCTTCTCACTTGGAAATATGTCTGTAATTCTCATAAGCTCATATAAAAATAGTGATAAATTCTGATGACTTCATTTTTTCTTCTCCGAGAATAACACTGTGGGTCTATGTTCACGGTGGGGGAAATAGTATTAAATAGAAGATAATCATCTTGTCTGGTTGAAACAGATCAGACTGCTGCCTCAGATAGTTTTCATCCTCTGACTTTCCATATAGGTCATTTTGATGACTGTTGTCTAAACTTTATTTTGCTTTAGATTTCCATTAGTCTATAGAGCATGAATCTTTCGATTTTGCTTCTCCATATCTCATCCAAAATGCTTCATCTCTCTTCCCAAATTAATGTTTCCCTTGACTCCCATATTTCAAGTCTCAAGTAGGAAGACTTCATGGTTTATATTTTCTGTTTGTAGTAAAAATAAGAAACAGAATAACTTGTTATGAGTGTATTTATCTCAGTAGCTACCAGAATGCACACACACACATATATATATACATATAAGTTTTACACACACACACACACACACACACACACACACATATATATATATACATATAAGTTTTACATGCTGAGTAGTTGAAAAGAGTCCTTAAGACAATCCAAGCTCATTTACCTTATGTCATGTTCTTTAGTGAACCCAAGGAATGTTGTGGGTTCTCAGAGAGCATTAGAATAAAAGTAGAATGTGTCCAGGGGAAAGTACCTTCTTTCCTGATTTCCTTATCACTCAAAATGACTTTTATTTGGATATATGAAATAATTATTTTTCTGGAAAACAGTTCCAGTTTATTTGCAAATTGATATAGAGCTAGGAAATGAGGCAAAGTGTAGTGATTCTTCCAAATCTCTTCAAATATTGACTTGAGCTTATATCTTTTTTTCATTAATTTTTTGGGGGGCTTACCTGGCACCTCTCAGGGCTTATTTATGAACCTGCACTCAGAGATCATTCCTGGCAGGCTTGAGACTTGGGATGCCAGTGATAAAACCCAGGTTGTCACATGCAAGGCAAACATCCTATCACTCTGCTATCGCTCTGGTCACTTACTTGGTCTTATCTCTTCCACGAGAACAAGAATTTAAAAAGATGCTGAAAGGACTATGAAAAAGATTTTGACTAAGAATAGAAAGTTATGGGGCCCGGGAGATAGCATGGAGGTAAGGCGTTTGCCTTTCATGCAAAAAGGTCATTGGTTCGAATCCCGGTGCCCCATATGGTCCCCCGTGCCTGCCAGGAGCAATTTCTGAGCATGGAGCCAGGAGTAACCCCTGAGCACTGCCGGGTGTGACCCAAAAACCAAAAAAAAAAAAAAAAAAAAAAAGAATAGAAAGTTATAAGCTGATCTCTGCCAGCATTATGTAGTATGTTGCACCTTTCAACATTTTTTGTTTCAGGAAGAAGCACTTGGGGTTATTATCAACTGAATTTATGGGAAAATAGTTTGCCTAAAAAATAACTTACTGAAAAACATACCTTCATCCAGATAGATAATTTTATTTTATTTTTGTGGGGGGAGGGGCATGTATTAAGATACTCAGGACAAAAATAGTATAGGGACCTAAACCTAAGCCTTACACATGTGAGAACTAACACTTGAGCCACATCTTTGGTTCCCAAGAAATTATTTAAGTAAAGGAAAGTTGGCAGGTTTATGGAATAAGTGACTGTAATATTGGGAATAACAGTGTTCAAGTGACCTCTGCTTCCATCTACCTTCAGTTGTTCTAATCTCTTTGCGATTGTCATCCCATGCAAGCTAACAAATTAACTATCACTGGTTAAGGAACTTGATGAGACTTTGTATGATATGCTGAGGAGAGAGTTTTGAGTCAGTGAAAAACTCGATTTCAGTCCAGGAGGAGTGGACTTTGGCTTTTAACATGAGGGTCAATAGAGTTGATGCCAAATGTCCCTAATGGAATGGCCTTCATGGTTTTCTCTAGAAGGACAAGTGGGGGTCAGGAGCAGCAAGGTAGAGAGAGAGAGGGGAGGATTACCTCTGCTACCACCAACAATTCAAAGGTTTGGTGAAGTGTTGCACATTGGAGGGACATTCAGGTTAACACCTGGAAAAATGCTTTGTGACTTGTATGAATTGGATGGAACTTCTGTGCTAAGTCCTAGCTTAGTACTATGACTTAGGACAGGATTTGAGTTTGCAATTTAACTTTTCCTTTTCCAATCTTTACTTTTTATTTTTCTTTTCTTAAAAATTTTATTTATTTTTGGTATCACACTACCGGTGCTCAGGGTTTACTCCTATGTGCTTAGAAGCCATATGATGTATAACTGGTCAAATCTGGGTTGGCCAAGTGCCTAATCTCTGGCCCCAACAATGTGACTTTTTCTATGAATTTTGGTCACTATATATTTTTTCTTCATTTAATGATTTATTTTTTAGCCACACTGGAACATATGTTTAAGCAGCTCTCAGTGGTTACTCCTGGCTCCAGGTTCTGTACTTTTGGAGGTCCTCAGGGGACATATGGGATGCTGAGCATCAAACCCGGTTAGTTGTGTATGAAGCAAGCACATTACCTGCTATACTGTTTCTCTGTCCCTTCCTCTCCTATTTTAAAAAGTGAAAATGCATTAACTTTCTCTGGAGGTTAACTATTGCTAATTTCCCTTTCCTTCCCTTCTTGGAGCATTGGGCATTAAACTCAGAGCAAGACATATTATGCATCACTGAGCAATCCTCTACCCCCAAGAACCACTAATGCTTTTTTATTGTCAACACTCGTGGAGTTTTTAATTGTAACATACTCGTTAAAGTTTGTTGTAGCCTAGTAAGCATCCCAATTCCTCTTTGCTATGTAACTTGTTGGGTGACCTTACTCTGTATCATGGAGTTGAGCGTCTGGAATCAAGCAAGCATACATTTCCTGTTCAGGTGTGTAGTGGCTTTGGCTTGATGAATCTGAAGTCTCTCATTCTTATTCAAACGAAGCCTTCAAGGTAACCAAACCTCACCTAACCAGTTGAGACACAAAGTATTTTATTTGTTTCTGTTTTTGATTTTTTTATTTGTTTCTGTTTTTGATTTTGGTTTTTGGGTCACACCTGGAGACGCTCAGGGTTTACTCTTTGCTATGCGCTCAAAAATCGCTCCTGGCTTGGGGGGACTATATGTGACTGTCCTGGGTCAGCCGCATGCAAGACAAATGCCCTACTACTGAGCTATTGCTCTGGCCCTGACACAGAGTATTTTCAAGGTACTCTTGTATCTTTTGAGTTGTGACATTAAGTCACCTTCACACATGCATAGCAAAAAGCCATTAACAGTGGCTGCATTTCTGTCTCAACTTAATTCTTTCAATACATGAGGGAGTTTGGGGACAATGGTGTCTTAAGTGACTTAGCAGTAACTTGGAGACATTTCTGGATAAGATGTTGGATATGGTAGTCCCAAATCCATACACATACACAGAAATAAATGAATATTGTCAAATGGATAGAGCTACAAAAAAGACTGGTTTTCTGGTACAAGCATAAAATAAAAGAAGGATATATCCGTCTGCTACAGTTTGCGGGCCCTGACCTGTACACATTAATTCGTGACATTCTCTTCAAGCATGGCCTGCACATATTTTGGACTTCTTGTGAAATTTATCATTAATGGAAAATAAGCTAACAGTTGGAGGAGTAAGAAGTGGTGAGAATAGAAAGATAACAATGGAATATCATCTCATGTCAGTGAGAATGGCACATACCTAAAAGTCTGGAAACATGCGTTGGAGGGATTGTGGTGAGAAAAGAACCAATACACTGTGGGTGGGAATATCATCTGGTTTGGCCTCTGTGAAAAACAACATGGAGACTTATTTAAAATAGATATTACTATCATGTGATCCAATAATATCACTTCTTGGCATCTATTCCCCAAATACAAAATCTACAATCTGATAGATTATATGTTCATCCTTTCATAATAGCCAAGACATGGAAACAACCCAAATGCCAACTACAGATGAATGGATCAAGAAGTTGTGATATACACACGCAATGGAATGCCATGCAGCTCCAAAAAAAGAACAACGTCATGCCATATGCAGCACATGGATGGAACTAGAATATATGATTGAAGTCAGCCAGAAAGGAAGGGATAGATTCAGAATCTAAGCTCACTAAGTGAATTTTAAGATGAATAGTAATAAGGTAGAAACAAAGATTCAAATGCAGCATAATGGGAAAACTAGTTCACAAAATTGAGCTGGGGGGTAGTTGGGGATTGAGAAGAAAGGGTCTTGGGGTTCTTGGGGGAGGGAGAGAGTACTGTGGTGATGGGTGGTGTGGTAATGGAATTATGTTCATGAGAAGTCAACATTGGTAGCATTAAAAGCCACAGAATCAATAAAAGAAATTAATTTTTATATGTATATTTTATTTGTTTTAAATGATATCTTTATTTAAGCTTTATGATTACAAACATGTTTGTAGTTGGGTTTCAGTCATAAAAAGAAATTAATTTTTGGGCCCGAGAGGTAGCACAGCAGCGTTTGCCTTGCAAGCAGCTGATCCAGGACCAAAGGTGGTTGGTTCGAATCCCGGTGTCCCATATGGTCCCCCGTGCCTGCCAGGAGCTATTTCTGAGCAGACAGCCAGGAGTAACCCCTGAGCACCGCTGGGTGTGGCCCCAAAACCCAAAAATAAAAAAAAGAAATTAATTTTTAAAAAAGAAAGGGAGACTTTTCTTCTTCCCTTACTTTTTTGTTTGTGAGTTTCTTTTAAATAACTGCTCTCAGTCATTCACTTTAATATCTGAAAAAAATATAATCTTACCAGTGACATGTTAAATATTTTTCTCATAGCTGTAAATGCTATTAAATCTTGAGCAAGTGTGCACTAGGCAAATATGCTACTTTTTGTTCATTTATTATGAAGCCACTAATTGTTTCTTGTTTTTGGAAGATTCACAAGAAAAAGACTCATGATAGCACAGTTCTTTATGTTCTTGATTTATTTCTTTCTGCTTCTCTTCACCACCTTTCCCATTCCCTTTGAAGCCCCAACTTCTTTGTACAGTGCAGTGTTATCAAAACTATATGTATCATGTTTACAATATGGTCCCCAAAGCACAGAGCCAGGAGTAACCCCTGAGCACTGCTAAGTGTGGCCCCAAACAAAATTAAAACAGACAAACGTAAAACGGTTTTACTATATTTTCTATAGCTGTGTTTACTTCAGAATAAAATTCTTGCCATCTTTATACTTTTTACCATGATGTTGGTGATTGATAATATTATATATGTACACACATATGTATGTAGAGTTAATGTTAATATGTATGTATTCAAATCAAGAGGGCAAAGCAACTAAACCTGATAGAATATGCATCCTGGCACTCTTATTGGGGGGGGATGTATGGGAGGGTCTAAAGCTTTTTGAATCCTATCATTACCTCCCTTCTCTCTTTAGGCCCCTTAATTTCATATCCTTTGAAGTAAAGGTTTCTTTTTTTCTACATTGGTTCCATGGTTTTGTCAATCTTCATATCCTTTTCTAAAGTGGAGTTCCTGTTGGAGCACAGTCCAAGGTTATAGTTGGCTATTATTTTAACTAAAATTATGGGAAAATTACCTCAATTAGGGGCGGGATTCAGTGGCACTTGGAACTATCTGACTTGTAATTGCTATGTGTAATTGCTCTCTGGAAAATATCAAACATGAGGAGAACATGTGTTGGAAATAAAATAGTATTCCATTCTCCATTGGTTTTATTTTATCTAATTTTCCTAAGAAATTGCAAATTATTTACCCACTGAATATGTGTAATGCCAACCTCGGAACAAAAAAGAACATGGATAGGAAAGAAAGAACTCGCGGTTATTAAAGCGATTGCGCCACCACGTGTACAAGGATAGAACTACAGTCTGAAAATAAAAGCTTTGGCCTTGGCTTTATAATCGAAAATAAGACCTTTATTTATTTTTAAAATAATAATATTTTTCTTTTTTATTTATTTTTCTTTTTTATTAATAATAATATTTATTTTGGTCAAAGTGGATTACAAATATTTCACAGTAATATTTTAGGTACATAGTGACATTGAATCAGGGGCATTCCCACCAACCAATGTAGTCTTCTTCCACTCCTGTTCCCTTTTATTTAAGTACCATGATTACAAACATGTTTGTAGTAGGGTTTTGGTCGTAAAAAACAAGAACACCCCCCCTTCACCAGTGCAACATTCCCACAACCAATTTGACATTTAAAAATATCTTTTCTTCCTGGTATGTATGACGTCCTGGATTTGATCCCTGGCACCACAAAAAATACCCCTTTTCCTTTTCGCTCTCTCTCTCTCTCTCTCTCTCTCTCTCTCTCTCTCACACACACACACACACACACACACACACACACACTCACATACAGACACACACATGCACACACACACTCCTCATTTCCCCTTCAACTTTATACGTGCTCTTCACAAAAGCTTTCATTGTTTTCTCAGTCTTAAGTCAATATTAATGCTTTCAAGGCCAGAATGCCTACAGCTACTATTAAAATCTTTTCTCTCATTGTAATAACACCCTTAGAGATGATTGGTAATAAAAACTCTCTTCAAGGCTTCTGCTTCTCCCTCCTCAAAATGGAGATCAAAGAATCATGCTGTGAGGGTCAGTCAAGAAGAAAAGACTTTCAGCAGCAGAGCTGGTGTGACATAAAATAATGACAATTATGATGTTCAAAGGCATTGCTGAGAAATCACACAGTAAAACTTCTTTATTATTCTTTTCAGGGGCTGGAAGTTTTTACTTTATTATTCAAGGAAGGTTTAGATTATAGAACTTTAACTTTCCCACAAAGCAACCTAAAGGCAGAATTTTTCCTTCCATGGCAGGAAGTGGGCTTCAATTAAGACTTGGAAGTTCAATTTATTTTGCTAAGTCCATTACTAGATCTCACTTCATTATATGAACTTCTGGAGCTTCTGGGAGCAGAGTTAAATCTAAGCAATGAAAGGCAAGTGCTGACTAGCTACCTAAGTGTGTCTATTCACATTTACACGCAGGGTTCTTTTTAGAAAATAGACCTGTATTTTCCTCAGTTTTAGTCAGTAACTAATGAAAGGAAAAAATATCCCAAGCAAATGGAGATATAAATTTTGCTGGGAAGAAAAAGAACAAATTCTCTAGTGAATTTTTGGTTCTTAGTTTATTGGAAAATGTTACTCTAACAGAATCATTGCAGAAAAATTTTACTTAAGAAAAGATAAAAGGCTGGGACTGGGGACATTCTTATTACCTACATTGTCATACTTCAAAATATACTTAAGCAATTTGAAATAAAAATATTTTAAGAATAACTGACATCAGTTACTGTCAGTAAAGATAAAGTAGATGTGTCATATCTTATTAGACTTTTTTTATCAGAACATTCCTTTATTTCATGTTCAAATCACATATTTTTACAGCAAATACCAATCCACTCATCATATTTGGTTTTTTTTGTTTGTTTTTGTTTTTGTTTTTGGTTTTTGGGTCACACCCGGCAGTGCTCAGGGGTTACTCCTGGTTCCAGGCTCAAAAATTGCTCCTGGCAGGCACGGGGGACCATATGGGGCACCGGGATTCGAACTGATGACCTTTTGCATGAAAGGCAAACGCCTTCCCTCCATGCTATCTCCTGGGCCCCATATTTGGTTTTTACATATTAAGACCGAATACAAGTTATACTGCTCTAGACCAGAAAATTTTGCCATTTTCAATAGTCTGATGAAACAAATAGCATTCCCTATGATTACCAAAGTTCCAGTCATTGACTGTGTTTATAAACACCAAACTTGTATCATTGTTTTGATATAACTTTTAACCATTCAACCCTCAAACTTTTAATCTTTCACACTTCTGATATAATGAACCTTTTTTTCCCCTTTAATTAAACATCTCCATTACATATATGATTGTGATTAGGTTTCGGTCATGTAAAGAACACCACTTCACCAGTGCAACATTCCCACCACCAGTGTCCCAAATCTTCTTCCCTCCCAACCCATCCCACCTGTACTCCAGACAGGCTTTCCAGTTCCCTCATTCATTCACGTGATTAGGGTAGTTCTCTACTACTCTTTGTGGTGAGCTTCATGAAGTGAGCTGGAAGTTCCAGCCCTCCTCTCATTGTCTCTGAGGATTGTTGCAAAAATGACTTTTATTTTCCTTAAAACCCATAGATGAGTGAGACTATTCTGCATCTCTCTCTCTCCCTCTGACTTATTTCACTC
>PVKC010051655.1:0-10333 GCA_004027635.1 Crocidura indochinensis | reverse complement strand
ATCTTGATTTTTGTACAGATTCTATGTTCATGGAGCATTGTCTGATTTCATATCACCATTAGGTGGCAAGGTAGGAAAACCTGCCCTGAAAGCAAGTTGTTGCTATTTCCTCATCATTAGGATGTTATATGAGCCCACCCTGGAGCAAGTCAGCTAAAAGAGAACCAAGGAAAAACATTCCAGATAGATCCTAGTAATAGATCCCCCAAAACATCACTAGCCTACATTACTCTTTTTAACATCAGTACTACACAATCCTAATCACAGACCAAAGCCGTGTGTTGTGTGTAACAACCCCCAACTATTTCAAAAGACGTAAAATGGACACATATTTCTTTTTAATATTTTATGCGTTTTTTTCTCTGACAGCTATTAGTCTTACTAAATATTCTCTTACACCGTGATGATTCTAACCACTTTTTATCTTCTCTTTATGAGCTGTTCAATAAGGAATTTTGGTGAAAGAGTCCCCCAGTTTAATGCTTTTGATTGAACCATGTCATGGGGATTGTTGAACTTGTTATTATGGCCCCCATTGCACCAATAACACCACATGACATTGTTCCTTTTTTGCATAGGCACATTAAAATGGGAAAATACTATACATACAAATAAGATTTTATCTAATAGAGATTGGAGCACACAAATCTTGTAGTGCAAAGGGACCTTAACCCTGAACATTGACATAAAGACCTGGCACAGGCCTCAGAAGAACGGGCATTTTCCGTTCACCACTGAACCAGGGAAGTCATCCACGAAACAATCCTCTACCATGAAAGATCCTACCATGGCTCAGACATTGACCTGCTGAAAAGAGACTTCCCTTAACACTGAGAAGACATAACAATAACAACGACCTGCTTACAGGACAGGGTTCTCTGCATTACCCTTTAATTGTGAGGTGAAACGAGAGGATGCTCCACATCCTGACTTCGATGTAGGATATGCAGATTCCAGGATCATTAATACAGAAACATGATATCAACAACAGAGACTGTGTGAAAAATAAAAGTGTGTTGGCACTACAGACAATGTCTTGGATTGGATGATCTAGCTTGCCTGGAGCCTAAAGTTGGCCTGATGCCAGGAAACTTCAGGGGTAGAGTCTCTTTGTATTTAGGCCAACGTTATTCCCTTCCATGCCCCTCATATTTTGGTGGGCCTATGAAAACAACAATTGCCACTCTAACACCGTTTTTACTGTGTTCCTTGACTTAATCCTTAAAAAAACTCACTTAAACTTTTGAGGTTAACTTAAACTAATATGCATGTACATGTAAATGTAAAAAAATACTATGCCTCTTATGTTTAAGAAGTTACATAAGTTTTATGGCTTTATATTGCCTAGTGTGCTGCTAAGAAATATTATAATGTATTACGATCTGGGAACTTAAGTAATTGTACATGGATTCTGTTTTATTTATCTTAATGTTCTTTGGCTGAAAGTTCAAAGTTAAGATATCAGCAAGGGGACTTCTTCTGAGAATTATATTATGGATGTTTGTCCTTCCACTGTAACTTTACCTTGTCTTCTTTCTTTGCATCTCTGCTCTCATAATTAAAAATAAAATATTAAAAAAATAAAAGATTAAGTCCCATGCTTAGTCTAGTGATCACATCAACTATATTATATAACTAAATAGAAGCTCCCTTAAAACAAACATTCTAGAACTAAGGGTTTCAGAGAACAAAGAATCTAAATGAAGAACACTGGGATTCATCTGGATCTGAGACAATAGGCCAAACAGGGTGAAAGTGCTGCCAGATTATCTACTGTCTCTAATAACATTGTAAAATCAGCATCAAAAACAGACCTTCCTTCCCCAAATTTTACAGCAGAGGTCTGTAAAAATTTTTTTCTTATTTTGTACCCCATTCTATAGCTCTTCTTTCCTTCAAACAAAACCACATAACTCGATTTACCTAACTCTGCCTCTTAAATAGAGAGGGAAACAAGGGAGGGTACCAGGACCAAACACATATATGATCACTAATAGTAAGATAGACAAAGAGGGGACCACCTACTCTACCAGCCCAGGGGTGATGGTGGGGTATATGTGTTGTAGAAGGGGAACTAGGATAGGAGGAGGAAAAAATTGGTGATGAGTATTCCCCTGATTCAATGTTAATAAGTACCTAAAATACTACTGTGAAAGATATGTAAGCCATTATGATCAAAATAAGAATTTAAAAAAGCACAAAATAATCATTTTCCCAGATATTTATTTACTGATTGATCGATTTTTTGACATATTTATTCTGGTGTAGATATTGAAGTTGATGTCCCCAATTTTATATTACATTATTTTATTTTATCTTTATTTTTCCTTTTTATTTTAACAGACAAATTATTAGAATATAAAACGGCAAATCTTACACAGTGATATTAAAGGTAGTCAACGGCAAATCTACACAGTGATACTTAAGGTACATGGTGACAATAAATGAGGGCCTTTCCACCAGTGTTGCCCTCCCTTCATCCCTATTCCCAGGCATATATCCTTTATCACCCTCCTTTAGCCCCAGAATGCTAGTGCATCTAAAAGCATATATGCTAACCCTAATGTAAACCTTTATTTTTTCCAGTTCCAGATATTTTTACTAGTGGTTTCTTAAAGGTTTGGAGTCAAGGGAGCACTGTAAAAACAATATCAATGTGGCAATTATCGTTTGCATGGGCCCACCAAAATATGGAGTTCATGGGAAGGAAAAACTTTTGCCAAAGTACAAGGAGACCCTAACCCTGGAGTTTCCTGACATAAGACCATTGCTAGGCTCCAGAAAAACTAGTTTGTCCAATCCCGGTCATTGTCTGTAGTGGCCACACAGTTATATTTTTCACAGTCTTTCTTCTTGATCTTACGTATCTGTATAGAAGGTCCTGGCATCTGTATATCCTACAATGAAGTCAGGATGGTGCGGAGCGGCATCTAATTTCAAATTGTAATTAACAGGCAATGCAGAAAGCCCTGTCCAGTATGCAGGTCATTGTTGTTGTTTAAGTCTTCTCAGTTTTTTGTTGTTATTGTTGTTGTTGTTTTGTTTTTTTGTTTTTGGTTTTTGGGTCACACCCGGCAGTGCTCAGAGGTTACTCCTGGCTCCATGCTCAGAAATTGCTCCTGGAAGGCACGGGGGACCATATGGGGCACTGGGATTCGAACCGATGACCTTTTGCATGAAAGGCAAACGCCTTACCTCCATGCTATCTCTCGGGCCCCATGTCTTCTCAGTTTTAAGGGAAGACTCCTTTGAGTAAATCGATGTCAGAGCAGCAGTAGGGTCTTCCCTGGTAGAGGATTGCTTCCAGGTGATGTCATAAACAATGTTGAATGTTTCATACTTGGCTTCCCTGGTTCAGGGGTAACTGGAAAATATCCAAACCTCTGAGGTCTGTGCCGGGTCATCATGTCAATGTTCAGGGTTTGTAAGGCTCCATTACACCACAAAATTTATGTGTTTCCATAATAAGAACTTATCTGTATGTATAGTATTTTCCAGGAAATGAACATTTTAATTTCAAGATCAAAGGAAAATAGGATAGATTCGGGGTCGGAGCTGTGGTGCAAATGGTAGGGCGTTTGCATTGCATATGCTAACCTAGGACAGATGGTGGTTCAATCCCCCAGAATCCCATATGGTCCCCCAAACCAGGAGTGATTTCTGAGCACATAGCCAGGAGTAACCTTGAGCTTCATCAGGTGTGGTCCAAAAACAAAACAGCAAAATAGGATAAGTTCCAGTCAGAGCTATTGTAGTGGCTTAGTAAAGTGGGAAACAAGAGAGGTAGATTAAAAAAAAAACCAATGTTTCCACTACTCTATTCAACTCATCTTGGTCTCACAGGGAAAGGTTTGATGTAGATCAGGACTAGCAAACTATACCAAGATATTAACTACATGGTGCACATGTAGTGTGCATGGTGCATGGTGCAGAAGGTCCCACAAGCCTCAAAAGTCAGCTATCAACCTACACCTGAAGCCTACTTATTCTGCAGATTTGGGAATAGAATTCCCACTATATGAATTCTCAGGGAGCCATGGACTCATGATGAAGCAAGGAATTGCTCTTTGCAGGAAAAGACTGTTCATTCTCACCTTAACATAAGTGTTTCAGGAACATCACCTTCCCTCATAGGAAATGGTTTCTGGAAAAAATGAAAGAGTAAAGCAAAATTGTTTTATTGAAATAAATCGAGAAACATAGAGAGGGAGGTATTCATGAGAGAGCTCTGGCTTGTCAACAGGGGGGGAGTGGAGACTGATTTGGGGGAGAGGGTAATAACCAATTTCTCCAAATTGACTTGTCCTGGAGTTCTCTATATAAAAAAGAATTAATCAGGGTATTCCTGAGGTTATTTATGGTCCTTTTTTAGTCCTATGATGGCCTTCAAATTATTCCTATAGTTTCTGGGGGCGGGGGTCCTACAATTCTCTGAGAGGCTCCTTTGTTTTGACATCTCCAAGGGACTTCTAATCCCTTTGCGCTACTTCAAAAATGGGCACAATTCCCATCCATCCTCACCTTCACTCTTCCCTTTCTCCCCCCTCTGACCCTCCCCCCTGGTACAACAGAATTGAAGATGGGTTATTGTGACAAATCTTCTTTTCAGTTAGGGCTTACATTTTTTCCAGATCCTCCATGTTAGTCTGATTAAAGCATTCCAAACCTAGTTTAGTAAATTTTCTAAGAATTGATGAGCTGTACGTAGCACAGGGGGTAGTACATTTGCCTTGCATGCGACTGACATTCTAGAGCTTGCCAGAAGTAGTTATGAGATCTGCAGTTTTCTGTAGAAAGGCAGGTCCCCTGGTTGTGATGACAGACTGTGTAAATCTATGCCTGCCCAGTGGTTCCTGACTGTGAGAAACTGTGAGTGTTGCCTGTGAGTGTTTTTCCATTGTCCTGTCTCCTGAACCTCTTGGAAGCGGGCCTAAAAGCTCTCTTAGAGACTCCAGAAGAGCACAGCCACTCTGCTTCACTACATGGCTATGTAATCTTTCTAATGAAAGAATGCCATTGCAACAACAAAAAAAAATCACACTAGGAATTGTGCTGGGTAACTGAAGCCCAGCATTTCTCTCTGGTCTGTATTCTCTGCTGCGTACTCGGGCCTAAGATTAGATCCTGTGTGAGGTTTTATCCACAGAGGGCTCCCCTTCCTTGGAGGCGAGTCAACCCATCCAGAAAGGGCAGAGCCAGAGGAGCGTGGCCGCACACATCATTTAGCCAATGAATACCACCACAACATGTTGATAAACCCACAATGCAAGTATGACAAGGGGGAAACAACGCAGGCCAGCATCAGACATAGAGAATGAAGATGACAATTCTGATGACCAGAAAACAGCCAATCACTTAATCAATCTCTCAGATAAGGAGTTTAGACAAGAAATATGGAAGATGCTCAAATAACTCAAAGAAACCATGGATCGAGTTGAATAAAACATTAATAATAACCAAGAAAATATGAAGACAGAAATCAGAAAACTCCAAACTGAAATAACAGGTCAAATAACAGACCTAAAATACTCAGTAAACAAATTAAATGACAAAATGGATGAGCTCTGCAAGTGGGTAAAAGAAGTTGAGAATAAAATTAGTGTTGTGGAAGATGAGATAAATAAAAACTCTAAACAGTGGGAGAGACTGGGAAAGAAACTTAAAGCAAATAAACAGACATTGATAAAATTAGTCAAAGAATGTGAACAGATGAAAATAGAAGTCTACGGTATGCTCAACAGAAATATCTTAAGAATCATTGGAGTCCCAGAGACCCAGGGAAAAAAATTCCAGGAATAATCAATGGTCAAGTACATCATTAAAGAGAAACTTCCAGAGCTAAAGAATATATGCGACCAAATCCTGCATGCCTGAAGAGTACCAACCAATAGAGACACCAGAAAAAATACCGCAAGACACATCCTTGTCACAATGACAAATCCCACAGACAGACACAGAATTCTGAAAGCAGCAAGATCAAAAAGAAACAATCAAGGCCAGAAAACAGTGGTGGGATATTGTGACAAGACTGAATGAAATGAATGCTTCACCTAGAATACTGTACCCAGCAAAACTCACTTTCCGGTTTGACGGAAAAATACATGGTTTCACAGACAAAAAACAGCCCAGAAACTTTACAGACTCAAACCCACGCTTAGGAGAAAAACTGAAAGACCTAATTTAAGACAAGACTAACCAAAAGACACACCAAGTTTCGATATAAACATGGCATCAAATCCTAGGACAATTCTTTCTCTCAATGTCAATGGAATAAATGCATCAGTTAAGAGACACAGAGTGGCTAAACGGACCAAAAAACTCAATCTAACCTTCTGCTGCCTACAAGAAACGCACCTGAATAGTCAGAACAAACATAGAATCAAAATAAAAGTGTGGAGGAAAATTATCCAAGCAAACAAACACATTAAAAAGCTGGAGTGGCCATACTAATATCAGATGATGCAAACTTTATACTCAGGAATGTTGTAAAGGACAAAGATGAACATTTTGTATTAATCAAGGGGTATGTACAACAGGAAGAAATCACTATCCTAAACATATATGCAACGAATGAGGGTCCAGCAAAATATTTAATACAATTGTTGACAAATCTGAAAAATAATATCAATAACAACACAATAATAGTGGGGGGCCTCAGCATGGCTTTGTCAACACTGGATAAGTCAACCAGACTGAAACCCAACAAAAATAAACTAGACCTGAGAAGAGAAATGGAAAAAAGAGGCCTAGTAGATATATAGGACACTCCATCCCCAGAAAACTGGATACACATTTTTCTCCAACATACATGGGACATTCTCTAGGATATTCTACATGCTGGCACATAAAACATACCTCCATAATATCAAGAGGATAGAAATTTTGCATGCTACCTTCACTGACTACAGGCTCTGAAATTATATGTGAACTACAAAGAGACACAGAAGAAAACCTTTAACACTTGGAAGTTAAACAGCCTCATACTGAATAACCAGTGGGTCCAAGATGAAATCAAAGCGGAAATAAAAACTCTCCTGGAAACAAATGATAATAAAGACACAAACTATCAGAACCTATGGGACACAGCAAAAGCAGTAGTGAGAGGAAAATGTATAGCTTTGCAAGTACACAATCATGTTTGTAACCAAGGTATTTAAATAAAAAATATTATAAGAAAGGAAATAAAAATGAATACATGGCACCTAAAAGGGAAAAAAAGGAAGTAGTAATGAGTGCAGAGCCAGTATTAATGACTGAGCAACTCTCAGGTTTGACTCAAAATCAAAGAAAAAATTGTACTCTGGAGCCAGAGTGGTGGCTCAGTGGTAGGGTGTTTGCCTTGCATGCAGCTGATCTAGAACAGACCTTGGTTTGATCTCCCGGCATCCCATATGGTCCCCCAAACCAGGAGCTATTTCTGAGCACATAGCCAAGAGTAACTCCTGAGCATCATCTAGTGTGGCCCAAAAGCCAAAACAATAATAATAATCATAATCATAATAATATACTCTATCCCTCAACTTGCAGAATATTTAAGCTCTGGAAAAGGGTCTGCAGTTGCAGTCCCACTTTCTTAGAAAATAAAGTCTCTAAAACAATGAGAAGTGACTAGTCTTTTCACTCTAAGCTTTTTTTTTTTTTTTTTTGGTAACCAGCTGCAGAGGCTAAGCTTCTGGGATAGAGTGCATTCAATGATTACACTCCCATATTGATGCCCACTATGTGGGCCTAACCCAAATGTTTCTTCTGTCTTGGGATGGAAAGAGCCAAAGTGTCAGGGAAAGGGCATTTGAAAAGATAAAAGTTTTCATTGTCTTTCATGAAGGTGAAAGGTACTGCTGGCTTTTCTTTAGTCCACAGCAAAATCACACATTGCAAAAGAATGGGTGTCTATGTAGTTGTAGGTAGGCACAATCTGGCTAAATCTCTAGGTACAGTGGAAGCAGATGGGTAGATTACAAGGTGAACTAATTAATTCATTTGAGCTTTTTAAATTTTACCCACCAAAAAATGTCCAGTCAAAGTAGATGATTTGATGGCTGGGAGTAGGATATAGCAGTAAATAAGAGGAACTCCTAGCCAGGCCTTCTTTCCCTCTTCACCCCCTCACCTATGCCTAGATATGTGCAGGACAGCAGGGATCTTGTGCATTTGCCCATATATGAGAATAAGAAAGTCCAGAGGACAATGATCTGCAGGGATACAGTCATAGAGAGGCCCAAAGATATGGTACAGAGTAACAAGTCCTATCACGTAAGTGAACAAGGTCCAGCTGCAGATATCAGACTAACAAAGCATACACTGGTAGTAGAGTATGCAGTGTAAAGAGGCAAAATACTAGAGGTAATAAGATGGCAAGGGACAGGATTTTGGATGGTACATACTAGACTGGGCATCCAGAAATTGGGAAAGCAAACTTGTAAACAAAAAAAAAAAAAAACAAGACTCATCTACTTGAACTGTACAATAAACTTAAAATTCCTAAGCATCTGTGTTTAGTATGTAAATATGCCATACAATTAAAAAGAACCCATGAGCTTAGAAATAAGCCACTTTTACACTAATAATGCATAGAGGAAAAACTGCTTCTGAAGGGGCAAGTCATCAGGTACTACAGTCTAGAACGGTAGTCCCTTATGAATAGCCTCTTTGCTCCTGGCAGGGAGGGTTGATATTTCATGGTGATGTGACATACCTGAAATGGAGATTTCCACTAGAGGCATGTAGGTAATCTGAGAGATACTGTGGAACTTGAGGATGCAGAAAATATTTGGGGTTGTTGCTGTTGGGCAGTGCCCATTAATGCTTATGGGTTATTCCTCTCTCTGTGCTCAGAAATTAAGCCCTGATTAGTAGTGTGCAAGGCAAGTACTCTACCTGCTGGACTATCAATCTAACTCAGAATAGATTTTTTTTAATGTTGGGAGTTTCTTTCAATTTATTCGGACTTTTAAAATATTATTTGGACAATATGTGTGACATTTGAAAGGCTCACCAGTGCTGAGGATATAAGCCAAACAGATAGTCCCTGGAGTGTTTAGTAATGACCATCTTTTACACAGATACATAACAAACAATGGTGCACTAAAGGAAGTAGAGGAATCCGAGTCATCTTCCTGGAAGGATACTCTTATCAGTGGTTGTAATAAGTATTTTTGGTACATTGACCTTAGATGGACTCAAACTGGACATACAACCCTTCTGCAGCCTGTTCTTTGATAATGGATCCAGTGTGTTTGCCTAGAGTTAAGCTATCAATACTGCCCACATCTAGTAAACTTCACTCATTCCCTTGGGTCAAGTTTTCCTCCTGACTCTTAGAAATTTTACCTCTACAGAAAATGCTGTGTCCCTTCCTAACTATCTGTGTAACAATCTCTATTCATTTTTCTGTCTTTATGGTACATTGTTTATTTTCCCATGGAAACACATAGTTGGAAGACACTGTGGAATTAGCAAGTTCAACAGCCACATCTTACAGATGAGAAAACTGAGGTTCAGATGATAAATTTCTAATTTTTTCCAGTGAGACATGGAAAAGAGGATTCTCAGAGATGGAATTGGCTCCTCTCAGAAAGCTGGCTATATTTCTAGGGCTTTTTACGTCAGTAGAATTTCTCAATTCTACTACAGGTGACAGATTATCCCAGAACCCCCCAAAATGCCCTGGAAATCCAGCATTTCAGGTCATTCTGAAAGCATCTACCCTCCCTCAGGAGTCTGCTGACTCTGTCTCTGACTCTTGAAATTTCAGCACAATCAGACCTGGCATGATGCTCCTTTCTCAACTTCCTGACAATTTTGATGTCATTCAAAATGTTCCCACTCCAATTTGAGCTGATTCTTCATCTCATTCTATTATCCACTTCCTTGCAATAGAATATTCCTGTGGTGCAGCTGTTGAATATCTCATTTTTCTTTACTATATGTCTTTAAAACCATCTGGTAAACATGAGCTATTTGCTTTGGAGCCAGCTCTGGTCTCAGTTTCATCATAACAGAGACATGATATCTTTGTTCCTGTACACTCTTCTGCCAGTACAAAATAGTTTGAAAAGAAGGTCCAAAGATATTTGGGAAGGGGGATCTCGGGAGTGATAGTGCACCCAAACTGTGCTCAAGAATGCTGGTACTAAGGAATTCTAGTACTAAGGAAAGTACTAGATCCATTGGCCCAATGATTCAGTGTTGCCCAGGCTCAATTGTGTTGAAGGCCACTGGGTCACACTCAACAGTGACCACCAGGGCCATATTTGGCAGTGATCCTGGGCCATGTGTTGTCAATGATTAAACACTGGTCTAAAGTATACTGACCATGCACTCTGATTTATGA
>PVKC010051654.1:0-10384 GCA_004027635.1 Crocidura indochinensis | reverse complement strand
AGAGGTTTAAGAAAGGATGACTTGGAAGAACACCTTTGTTTAGGGTTGATACTGGGTATCATCTTATACTCTTGGAGCCAGCTGCCGGGGCTGCACATAGGGTGTGCATTGACAGAGGCTAGGAGCAGAGTCCTCACTCCTGGAGCAGCCGCCCGGCACACAGAAGAGCCAATTTTTTTTTTTTTTTGGGTCACCCGGTGACGCTCAGGGGTTACGCTATGAGCTCATAATTTGCGCCTAGTTTGGCAGGCCATATGAGATGCTGGGGGTTCGAACTTAGGTCCATCCTAGGCTAGCACAGGTAAAGCAGGCACCTTACCTTTAGCGCCACCATGCCGGCCCCAGAAGAGCCAAATTAAAAGTGTAAAGAGCCACATGTGGCTCGCGAGCCGCAGGTTGCCGACCAACGGCCTAGGAGATACAGGATTTCTCCACCCTTGAAGTATACTGTCATGGGAATAACTACATACTTCGTACATGCTCTTGTACTCTCCCCTAGGTCCTTTTTGTGGTGTCTGGAAACTTTCTTTTCGGTTGTGGTTGATAAAATCAGGTCTCTATAACTAGAGATCTTGATATTTGCATAGGTGATAGGATGGAGCCTAGGATGGAATCTTTCTTTAAAATGTTCTGTTTCGGGCCCGGGAGATAGCATGGAGGTAAGGTGTTTGCCTTTCATGCAAAACGTCATTGGTTCGAATCCCGGTGCCCCATATGGTCCCCCGTGCCTGCCAGGAGCAATTTCTGAGCATGGAGTCAGGAGTAACCCCTGAGCACTGCCGGATGTGACCTAAAAACCAAAAGAAAAAAAAGTTCTGTTTCATCACTGTTGTTTTAATCAGTCTTCCGTAGTTGGTGATCTTGGTTTTTGCACTGATCCTAGGATGAAGCATTGGATAAAGACTTTCATAATGTTTTCAGAAGTTCTGCTCATTTTCAGTTGTCTCAGTCTGATCGCTGGAATTATAGATCTTGTTTGTTAAAGAATACTATATATTTTTATTTAAAATGTTTTTATTTAAATATTTAAATTAAGTATATTTTTATTTAAAAGAAGTGAATGAGACTATACCTTTCTCCCTGCATCCATGCCAGCAATGATTGTTTTTGTTCTTTGTGATTTGCCTGTTTCTGAGTTTTAAGATGACATATAATTGTTGTTTTGATTTGCATCTCCCTGATGAATTGTGATGTCATTTTTTTTCATGTGCTTGTTTTGCCATATATATATTTTATGAGGAAATAGCTGTAAATTTCTTCTCATAATTTTTGGATGATGATAGATATTTTTCTCTTGCAAAATTATATCAGTGTCTATATTTCATAGATATTAATCACTTATATGATGGGTAAATTATCCATAAATTTATTTACCTATCTATAGCTATTTATCAAACACTGAAGGAAGAGTGGAAATATCTCACCACTAAACTATTTTTGACATATAGACTCCAGTATTAATAGCACTGAAATTCTTTTTACACATAGAACAAAAGCTTATGTGCCTTCTTACTCACAAAATAAAATCTCTATTAGTTAATAAATAAAGATTCAACTCACTTTAACAGATTCAAAAACGTCTGGTTCTCTGATAACATATAATTTTTATTTGCTTCAAAAATATTCAGTGTACAAAGTTAACGTGCTTTTAAAACCCATTTGATGTGAGAACTCTGATTTATGACTTGTCAAGGATAGTATTAGGCTTAGTTTCTCATTCATCTGCAACTACTAATGATATTCTCCATTCTTTAAAGGTGGTATGCTATATTATGTGACTACATCATTATAAAAATTTGGTGAGTAGCACTAAATGTTCTAGAGTAACTTGCAAGGAGTTCTATTTGAAGAATATGCTTAAAGGTATAATATTTACCTTTCTGAAGGCATCCAATATTCTTGTCTATTTAGTGATCACTTTTTCAAAGGAAAAAATACCTCAGAGCAGAGGTACGGGGTATGAATATTTAGAATCCATGAACAGCTTACTTTGAAAATGTCACATTAGTCATTACCATTGCACTGAGCAAATTGCATTCATATCTCTAGTGGTCATGAAACAAGAGGAACAATAGTTTATCATCCACTTCACAAATAGATGTAGTACCCAGCTAACAATTTCCTCAGAAATCTTCTCCTATAAATTGGTGTGGAAAGGATCAACACATGTTAAATCTTGTCAGCTACTTTATGTTTGAGTATCAAATGAAGCAAACTAAATCTTTGGTCTTTCTGAGGACAAATACAAATTTCACTGTTGGATTAAAAAGGGAGATATTTAACTTCCAGTTTGCAAGACAAAAATGTATCTGCAGTAAATACTACCACAATAGTATTCAAACCATATGTTAATGACTGAAACATCTGCAATACTGTAACTAGTTTTAAAATCCCTGCTGGTTTTAAGCACTGATGGGAAACAGCGTGTAAGCTCCAGGGAACACTGTGCTTTGACAAGTATCACCTCCCTTTTATGTCAGAGCATATATTCCTACTTCAGGATAACAATGTAAATCAGAAGGTGCTGTTAGAAAAGAAATCCTTATTTTACTTGTCCATACATAAAGACTGCTATTTACTTGGGCTATCCTCTAAAGCTCAGAAACAATTTTCAGACAGAAAAGTAATGTTGGGGATAATCCAAGAATTTAAATATCCTATAGTTTTGTGTATGATGCAGTCATCATTGAACTTGTTATGATTACAAAGCTAATTGTTTCTTTGGGGAGAGATGAGAATTATGCCCAAATGTTCTATGTGGTAACAACACTGTAGTAAGAGGCACAGAGATTTATGAAAAGTATGAATAGGAGATACTATATTTATTTTATGTAAAATTAAAGTATGGCTTATTTAGAAAACTATACATAAGTTTTTAACTGTGGTATGTATATAGATTAAAAATGACATGGTGTGTATTCATGTATGATTTTAAGATTAGATGCACATGAAAGAAAAAGAAAACTAAAACAGAATAGGCAAGAAAACCATGAAAAAGTCATTGGGTAGTTTAAATAATTTCATGCTGCCAGAACTACCCAAATTATTTTCCAGGGACTTTAAAGAAAGTGGAAATAAAATGCTTATGGAATGGAGATATGCCAGAGGGCTGGAAACATTCATATATGCCCTGGTTTTTCAATGAAAGCAAATGATCAGTTCTAGAAATTGCCCAAAAGTCCTTGATTAAGGCTTCGGGCAAATACTCCATTGAGTTATTTCACATGTACAAAATTGAGAAAACAATGAAATAAATGTCAAGGATGGCCTGAAGTCCTCTTTTTCACAACTTCAAACTAACTTGAAACTCCCAAAATAAAATTATATTGCTGAGCAATTTTATCTTTTTATGTAAAAGATGCCACTTCATTTAATATGAGTTTAATTGCATTTTCCTTCTCAAATTTACTTTAACTTTCCATAATATGGAATTGTTTCTGCAAAGATTATGTAAATGATGTTTGAGATTTGATAATTTGCCAAAACCAAATGATCTATTTATATATTGTTTATATTTTATCCCTTAAAGTGGGTGCATATATTGCAAAGAATCAGAAATTATTTTTGCTACTGTACTGAAAACTTAGAGTCTTATTCCCTTTTTTTTTTTTAGTTTTCTTGATGATCAACCTAGCTATTAGCCAACTAACAAATTCTTCCTTGACATTTTTCTCATTAACTAAAACCAGCAACCACGTGCTTACCAACCAGCAATACAATTTGGTCCTTGGGTAAAGCTTTTTCTAGTCTCCTTTTGGCTCCACAGATGTAAAATAATATATTAATCAGTTCCTTTCCTGCCACACTTGAAAATCCCAACTTGCCTATTGTATAACATGTTTCAGAAGACTTGGAATTTTTGCAAAGCATCTGTTTTTAGAATTTCAAAGGAAGACTTATAATTAAACCTTATCCTATGTCAGTGTTAAGTATTTATTGAAGCTTTTAATTTATATTATATTACAATAAAATGCAAAAATGTTTTAGTCTAGGTGTCAGATGAATAGTACAATTGACAAGGTACTCCATTGCATGTAGCTTATGTATGTTAGATTTCTGGAATTCCCATATTGTCACATGATCACCACCAAGACTGATCTCCAAGCACATTTCCAGAAGTAAATCTTAAGAAACATCAGCTGTGATTCCAAAGCCAAATTTTAAAATGAGATTTGAGTTTATATGTGTCTGTTTGTCTGCCTTTCTCTCTCCATTGTTCTCCAATATAAAAACATGGTTCCAAAACCCTTTATTAAAACAGTTACCAAATATCACTACTATTCTGAACACCATACTTAAAACTAGTATATATAGTCTATTTTATGCACAAGATGGTCACTACCATAGTGGTATAAAGATACTGAAATTAAGATATAACCTGGAAGTTTATACATTATATGTTTATTTATGACAAGCCAATGACAAAAATTAGTGGGGTTTATGATGCATGAACATTATGCCATGACTATATGCCATGAGTATATGTTTGGATGTTGAAAGCAAATGGATTATAAAAGAGCGTCACTGGAGCAATAGCACAGTGGTATGGCATTTGCCTTACATGCGGCTGACCCAATACAGACTGGAGTTTGATCCCCAGAATCCCCTACGGTGCCAAAGTCTGCCAGGTGCTATTTCTGAGCATAGAGCCAGGAGTAATCTCTGAGCGCTGCTAGGTGTGCCCCCCATAAAGGAGATAAAATAGTTTAAATGCTGAGATAAAAGCATTGGAGAAAAATTGCACAGAATGTAGAGTAATCAATGTATCCAACAGTATTTGAAAAACTACAAAATGAAAAACTTTTATGAAATATAAATTTTAAAGTGGTCATGTTTTAAGTGAATATGAGTTTATTTCCTATTACAGATTGTCATTATTATATTTCTAGTCTTCTTTGGATGTTTACATTTTATTTTATACAAATCTGCAACTAAGACTATACTAAAAAAGACCTTCTGGCAATAAGGACATAAAATACTATAAATATATACTTACATATGTAATTTATTCTAAATTAAACTAAAATGTAAATGTCATTAAAGCCCATTATTTGTATATGCAAATTGAATTTTATATTGACAGAAACTAAGACTGAGCTTTAGATTGATTGAAAATTGTTTTTGTATAGAATATTTTTATAGCAAAGATAAATTTTTTATTTAGAAAAGTAAGTGTTGGGATAGTGCATTTGCTGATTTAGGACTGACCTTGGTTCGATCCCCGGTATCCCGTAAGGTCTTCCAAGCCAGGAGCTATTTCTGAGCTCATAGTCAGGAGTAATACCTGAGCATTATCGGGTATGACCCAAAGATACAAAGCAAAAACAACAAATAAAAATAATAATAATTATTATTGATTTATTTCCATTTTAGTTAAGATGAAAATTTAGCTATAAGTTTCTGGGAGAAGTCTTCACATGTGACAGGAAGATCTTTTATTGGCTTATTTAACTCTTTATAGAGAAATACATTTAAATTTTTCTTAAGTTATTTTTTTGAAAAAAAAATTCAATTCTGAAGTGAGAATGCTTGAGTAATTATAATTTTTCTTATCAAAAATTCATATTCTTTGTGGAATTCCATTTTACCAAACTGTTTGTAAACTAAATTAGTTGCTTTCTGTGAAGTGTATTACTTCTTGATCAAGGATAGTTCTGATGAGTGGGACTCCCATTAGTTGATAATCTATTGAAATTTAGCTATAAGTAGATTTTAGAAAAAAACAGATATACAATACTATTTGGATAATTAAAGAACACGTTTTCCAGATGATAATAATACTAGATGCTAGTTCTGTGGAAACTAGAGTGGAAACTTATTCAATTAACTGAAATATGGGAAAGGCTAGTTCCAAGACATTGTCTTATTTTTATAACATTTAGAAAATATACAAATTTATTTCAATATTTTAAGCATCATGATTATAAACATTTTTGCATTTGGGTTTTATTCATAAAAAATACATTCCTTGACCCATTTCTCACTAATAAAGTCTCCCCATCTCCCTTCTCCTCCACTTTCTGCCTGTTTTCCAGTCAAGCATTCTATTTCTCACACTCACTACCATCTATAAGATATTGTCTTAATGAGAATTAAAGATAAAATTAATAGTTACTTAGTAAAAATGATTTTAAAAATTAGTGAGATTCTATTTTCTTCCTGCAAACCAAATCTATAAAAATGGTCATATTAATGTCCCAAAACTATACAAGTTGTAACTTGCAAGTTCAAAAGGTAAGATTAAAAATTCTTAACCCAAATATGTTTTTGCCACACCCGCCAGTTCTCTGTGGTTAGTCCTGGGCTCTGTGCTCAAAAATGGCTCCTTGAAGGCTATGAGGACCTTATGTATACCAGGTATCAAACTGGACCTGCTCTGGTCGCCCACATGCAAGGCAAATGCCCTACCCACCGTGAAATTGCTCTGGCTTCCCAAATATTTGTTTCAGTATTAGGAAAAATATTATCTTAAAAAAATAAAAATAAATATATAATCTTTGAGTAGTAGAAATATAAATAATAATAGAATTTATTAATTACTTTCTTGGATTAAATATATTGGTTCAATAATTTTAATAATATTTAATTCTATATATTTATATATTATGAAAACACATGAATAAAGTGTATTTTTAAAAGCAATTTGCATAAAAATATATTTGGTCCTTTGGCCCATAAAAGTTTTGAGGAAAAATAAAATTGAACCTCAGTTTTTTAGATATAGCTTATCATTTTGTAGGAAGGCAAAATATTGCTAAATGGAAATGGGCAAGACTTTAAAAACTAAGCTTATTTAATTTCATCTTTGTAATATGTTGAACTTACCTTGTTGAACTAATTTAACCAATAAACAAAAATGTGTAGAAGTTTACAAATAAAATTTTGTGATTAATAGCAACTATGTGGCAAGTGGAGATTTATTTCAGCCAAATTGGAAGTTTCTTTTGAAGACTTTTTTGACAAAGGAATGTTCATCCTATTTTTCATTTTGTAAATAAATATGAGAGAAAGAGGTTGTGACACTTCCCTGTCAAAGCTTCATGAACCATTAATTACTCTGTATCCAAGATGTGATATTAAAAGTTAAATTAACCTTTTGACGTGTTGTACAAGTTTAAAAAATGATTGCTATCAAGTCAATATGATTTATGGTGTCATTTTATTAGCACTGTCAAATTTAGGTAAGCTAAATAAATTATTAAGAATATCTAAGTATAAAACTGAACAACTATTTAGGGATAGGAATAGAAACAGGTAGAAATAGAGATAAAAATAAATTGCTGACTCTAGAGTATCAAATAGAGTGTAAGGAAACTGTGCGTGTAGTCTCTAAAGATGACAACTTGGAATGACAAAACAATGAAGACAATATCATTTGTTATATCTTTAAAAGCAAATATGTGCATAATGCACATTGGTGACAGAAGAAATTAGATTTTAATATTCTATGTTTGTTGCATTTCAAAAGGTACTACAAAATACAATGAGTTCAGAAATATATGTATATATTGCAAACACATACAGAAGATAATGGAAAAATACTTGATATTCCAAGAATTGTGGGGTAAAAGATGAAACAAGTTGCTACTTCCAACAAATAAAATATTCAACTGAGAAATCCTTTTGAAAAACAAAAGCCAATGAAAAATTTATTCTCCCTAAAAAAAAGTATAGTTAAATTTTTAAACCAAAAAATCAAAGGAAAAACATAATCCATCTTATGTAGGCACCAAATCAATCCTTATATTCCTTTTTTATTTTATTTTTTAAAATATCTTTATTTAAGCACAATAATTACAAACTTAATTGTAGTTGGTTTGGGTCATAAAAACAAATAAAACCACCCCTTCACCAGTGCAACATTCTCACCACTATATCTAAAAATATGACTAAAAATTTAACCACTTCATGAAAGATGAGAGATGAGAGATGTGGCAAGTGGAGATTTATTTCAGCCAAATTGGAATACAATAACAACCAAACTTCTATTGACACATATATTTTACCTATTGATGTAGTTTATTTAACCAAATAGATAATAAGTTGTCTCAAGTTTTTAAGGAAACTGCCCGGTTAAAAGAACCATCAGGTTAAAAGACAGAGTAAAAATTAATAAGAGTAATTTTGAGTTACTCATCATGAACTGGATGAAAATATACTAAGAAATTTGCATAATCTTCTGAAAAACATATTCCCGCTTCCCTTCAAATAACCAAAATATCTGATTATCAGAAAAGAGTTGTGAGCTAAAACCAAGACACAAAGAGACTTCCAATGTTGCCCTTTACACAACATCTTTTTAGAAAAATCTTTGTTAGAACACTATATTTAATCTGAACACTTTGTTATTCTCAGTGTATTTACATTCTATTTATGTTTAAATTTTAATTATATTCATAAATTTATTTTGCTTAATCTATAACCCATATTATAAAAATCCATTTGTAAAGGTATGTGCTCATTAGAGAAAATAGAGATCATAATCTCATAATACTTAAGTAACAGACAGATATTTGTTAAGGGTATATATGTTTTCCTCCTTCACTTGTTTAAACTAAAATATTTCACATTCAGAAATTGCAGTAAACTTAAGGGTTGAGTAGCAGTAAATATTTATCTCTAGCCTTCCTTTTCTATTTCTGAGACCTACTTTATACAATTTTGGTATTGAACACTATGATATTGTTCCTCAAAGATCTTATGTTACTGCAAATCTTAAATTGCATAGAATAAACTGTTTTTTTATCAACCAAATGTCCAAATGTTATTCTTAACATCCCCTTTCCTCTTATAGGAGGCCAACCTCAGATGCTAAATAATACAAAGTTTATATTCTTTAACTGACTTTCCCTTTTTAAATTTTGGAACAGCATATGAATTAAAGGTTTACCCAAGTGAATTTTTTAATTAAATAAGTCTTTTATACAATCTACAATGTCAGGAACAGAAGTTTGATGACAGTAATTTATAATGGTGATTTAACAAAATAGTAAAAAATAAAACTGGTCAAAATTTTATCAGCTTGGGGGCCAGGCGGTAGCGCTGGAGATAAGGTGCCTGCGCTAACCTAGGACGGACTGTGGTTTGATCCCCCGGTTCCCCATATGGTCCCCCGTGCTGCAAGGAGTGACTTCTTTTTTTTTTTTTGGTTTTTGGGCCACACCTGGTGATGCTCAGGGGTTACTCCTGGCTATGCACTCAGAAGTCGCTCCTGGCTTGGGGGACCATATGGGAACCGGGGTATCGAACCACGGTCCATCCTAGGCTAGCGCAGGCAAGGCAGGCACCTTACCTTCAGCGCCACCACCCAGCCCCCAGGAGCGACTTCTGAGCGAATAAGCCAGGAGTAACCCTGAGCGTCACCGGGTGTGGCCCAAAAACCAAAAAAAAAAAAAAAAAAAAAATTATCAGCTTAAACAAAAAAACCAAAGAAGATAGGTATCAAAGACTAAATGTCAATAAACTCAAAATTGCTCTCCATTTTTATTCTTGAGGACTCCAAAAAAGTTATACATGGTAGAAAGATATATGGAAAGTTCTTGAACTTGAAGAAATTACCACATTCAATTCAAGTGTGATGTCTCTATTATAGGATTTCACCGTTAAAGCAAATGAAAATGTAATCTGAAGGGAATATAAAACTTGGAAAATATCTCACACTGTTAGTAAATTAGGTCTCTTTTTTAAAAAAAAGGGGACTTCCAAGCAAGCTCAAATAAATCAATGTGATTCTCAAAACAACACTGCAAGGTAAGTGCACTTTCTGAGTAACATCTTTTTTTCAGTATTTTAGGATTTGACTCATGTAGTGAAATAAATTTCGTTTGATTTATTTCATGATATAAGTTACTAACCTTGAAGGATTTTTTTTTTGTTTGTTTTTGGGTCACACCCGGCAGTGCTCAGGGGTTACTCCTGGCTCCATGCTCAGAAATTGCTCCTGGCAGGCACGGGGGACCATATGGGGCACCGGGATTCAAACCGATGACCTTTTGCATGAAAGGCAAAAGGCCTTACCTCCATGCTATCTCCCGGGTCCAACCTTGAAGGATTTAACTCACAAAAGTTTTAATTACAAATCAACCCGCTTGCTATACAGAATGACTGCACAATGCCATCTAACCCAACTGGGTCTGGGAAACGAAACTAGAATCCTGTATTCTTTTCAACTCCATAAAAATAGAAAGATGACCAGATGGCCTAACAGCAAAAGTTATTTTTGATAAAAGGTAATTAAACCTCTAGACAAATGCAGTGATTTCTTCTAAAATTAAATTAACTAGAAGAGTTCAAAAACCAGCAGTGTGATGATAAACCCAAAACCTGAATCATTATACTAGTGGAATTTTCAAATATTTTCCTTTATTCTCAGTATTTTCTCAAA
>PVKC010051653.1:0-10391 GCA_004027635.1 Crocidura indochinensis | reverse complement strand
CCATTGTATTGATATATAACACTTCATCATCTATCATTGGACATTTGGATTGCTTTCATATCTTGAATATATATGTGCATATATAATTTTAATTATTAATTTTTGAGAAATCTTCAAACTGTCTTTCATACAAGCAGAGCCAGTTTATATTCCTACACTTACTGAATGATTGATGATTCCTTTCTCACTGCAAACCTGCCAACACTGGCTATTCTGGTTTTTTATATATTAATCATGCTCATTGATGTGAGGTGGTGTAACTCCTTGTTGTTTTGATTTGAATTTCATTGATAAGTGATGAACATTCTTTATAGTTTATCATAAGCTATTTACAGTTATATATATATATATATATATATATATATATATATATATATATATATATATATATATATATATATAGGGTTTTTGGTTACCCCTGGTTCCATGCTCAGAAATCACTCCTGGCAGGCTCAGAGGATCATATGGGATGCCAGGAGTCAAACCACCGTCCTTCTGCAAGCAAGGCAAATGTACCACCTCCATGCTATCTCTCCATATAAAATATTTTATATTTTTAAGGTATCTCACCTTTCATTTCTTTTTTTATTACTATTAGTATTTATCACATAAATAAAAAATACTTTTGAAGAGGCTGGAGAGATCCAGTGGTTAAGGCACTTGCTTTGCACAATGCATTCAGATTCCATCACCTGGGTTCTGTCAAGTTCTACCATAAGTGAAGTTTTCCTTTTTGGATCACATCATGAGGTACTCAGGGCTTAATCCTAGCTCAGAAATCAAGGATATCTCTTGGCAAGCTCAGGGAAACATATGTGGTACTAGGGATTGAACTTGGTCAGCTTCATGCAAGACAAACACCCTACCCACTATTTTTTTTAATTTAAACATCATGTTTACAACTTTATTTATAACACAGTTTCTTTCCTCACCTTTCATTTCTTTTTTTTGTTTTGTTTTGTTTTGTTTTTGGGTCACACCCGGCAGTGCTCAGGGGTTACTCCTGGCTCCATGCTCAGAAATTGCTCCTGGCAGGCACAGGGGACCATATGGGGCACCGGGATCACCTTTCATTTCTAATTCAATTAAACTATTTCCTTTTTCCCTCATGGGTATAGCTATGGCTCCCTCTTTCTCTCTCTTTCGAGAAAAACAATACAGATGTCATTGATCTTTGTATGGTTTTACTGACATCTATCATTGATTTCTATTCTGTTTTGACTTCCTTGTTTCTATTTCCTTTAGGATTCATTTTTTAATTTTCTAGTTTCTCAAAATATGAGATCAGGTTACTTTTTAAGCTTTTTGTTGTTTCCTGATATAAGCCTATATTACGATCAATTTTGCTCTTAGTACTGCTTTTGCTGTGTCCCTTAGACACTATATCAATAGAGACCTCTTGATGGTTGCTGTAGAATCCTTTTCTTCTTTGACTGAATGGCTGTTTTACATGTTGCTCAAATTCCAAATGCTGAAGTTTTCCCAGATTTCTTTGTATTAAATTCTACTTCCATAGCATTGTGATCTGAAAAGATACTTAAAATGATTTCTTTTTGGTAACTTTATAAACACACAAACTTTATAGACTAGCATGTGATCTATCCTAGAAAATGTTATATTTACACTAGAAAACACATATTGAGCTTTTTAGGGGTGATGGGTAATATAATGCCTATCAATCTCAGTTCTTCAATTTCTTCATTTCTTTTTGATGTCATATCTGGTTAATTTTTTCTGTGATCCAGTTAAATGTTGAAATATGTTATTGTCAATTTATCTCTTCATGTCAACTAGCTTGAAAAACTTTGCTGTCCCTCATCAGGAACATATATGTCAATTAAAGTCCTTTTGATCTATTGATCATTTAACCAATATGTAATGTCTAGCCTATCTCATTGCTTTCTTTAGTTTGAATGATATTTAGTTTAGTCCCTGCTTTTCATTTCTATTTTTAGTTTTTGGGTTATACCCTCTGGTGCTCAGGGACTACTGTTGATTGTACTCTTGATGGTGCTCAGAATGCAATGCTGGTCATTGAACCCAGGTTGGCTGAGTGAAGGACAAGGACTGTACCCATCATACTACCTCTCTGACCCAATAATCTCTGCTTTTATTAACTAATCATTGTCTATATGCTTGAGCACATTGGTATGTTGGTAAGAGTTCAAATGTCTCTTGTAAGCAATAAAAAGGTGTATTTTTGTTTCCTATTGCATTTGTCCCATTTTAATAAAGAAGATCAGCAAACAAAGAGATAGTACAGGGTTAAGGTATTCAACTTTGACTAGAATCCCTAGCACTGCAGATAGTCCTCCAAGTATTACCAGGAGTAATAATTGAGCACAAAAGTAGGAATGACCCCTGGGCATAATGCCAAGAGTAAGCCCTGAGGACAAAAAGACAGGTGTGGCCCAACTGCCCTCCACCTAAATACTAATGGAGTATAATCCATTGATATTCAAAAAAATTGCTGATATAAAGGAATCTTGTCAACTTTTTTGAGGACTTTTAGCCATTAAATACTGTTCCTTTGACTTTTTTTTCTAATTTTTTCTGTTTGTATTCTGATATTATGTATCTTTTTCTATGATCTTTCTTATAATGTTCCTCAAAGTGTCTTTGCTTTGAAGACATAAACTTTATATCTGAAGTTTATGCTTATTTCCCTCTACAAGTTTAAAGCACAGAAGTCTAAACTCAGTCTGTGAGTCCCCTTATATACTCTCCACCTTTTCCTCATTTTGTGACTTTTATATGTCTGTTTTCAAGTATGGTTTCCTTGCTTTTCATAGGATATCATTCTACAAGGATATTCTTGTAGAACTGGATTAGAGGCAATAAATGACCTCTGATATTGTTGGCAAAAAAATAATAATAACTCATTCAAAACCTGTAGGATAGAAAATTCTTGATTGTAGGTTCTTTTCATTCAATGATTTGACTATATCATTCCATTTTCTTCTTGCTTATACTGTTTCATTTCAGTGATCCAATGTAAGTCTGATAAAGGTTCCCTTATACGTGAGTTTTTGGTTCTTATTTGCTGCTTGTAAGAATCTCTCTTTTCAGTTTTTGCCATTTTGGTTACAGTGGGTTATAATGTTCTTCTGCTTTGTTCCAGGCTTCTTCAATCAGTGCACATATCTGCCATCTCAGACAAATGAAGTTTTCAGCTTGTGTTTCTTCTACCAACTATTCTTTGTTTTAGTGGAGCTCGGGGCTTATTACTGGCTCTGTGCTCATAGGTCACACTCCTGCAGGCTCGGCTTGCGGTACTATATGGGGCACTGAAAAATCAAACCTGGGTCAACCATATGCAAGGCAAGCACCATAACCACTCTACTCACTATCACTCCACCAAAAAATAATTTGGAATTACTCCTGGTGGGATGCGGGGGACCATGCAAATTGCCAGGGATAGAATAGAATTCAGGATGGCTGCTTGCAAGGCAAAATACTTTACTCACTGTGCTATCATTCCAGCCCCCTTCCACCAACTATTCTTACCCAGTCTCTCCTCTCCTGAAAGTCCTAATATGTGGTGATAATTCTTCTTTATATTGTCCCATATATCCCACAAATTCTCTTCACTTATTTTAATTCTTTTCCTTTTGCTCTTTCTCTCCCATTGTATTTTTTTTCATTTATCATCCATGAATAAAATTGTCGCTTTGAAGTCTTCCTTGGGCAATTTAGAAAATCATGGTGCTTGAAGACTTTCTTGTCCTACTCCTGGCTCCAGTCATCAAAGCACCTGAATTCTTCCATGTTTTTTATTTTCATTATACCTGGTATTACATGAAGTCTAGGAGTGGTTATTTGAGCAGAAAGTACCTAAACAAACTTGGAGTTCACAATTGCATGACTTAGCTGATGTTTGAGGCTCTGAGTTGTGTACCTGAATAATACTTGAGGATTTGTAGTCATGTGTTTCCTATAGTTGCTACAGCAACATGGTCTAGCTCACCTGGGCTCAGCTAATGTGAAGTCCCTGTCTGGCCAGCATGGGCAGCAACTAGAAATTGGAATAACATGTACCAAATATTTGCTCTTAAGCAACTTGATTGCTAGAAATTAGAGAATTCACATTGGACAATCAAAGTATGTCATGGAACATTGTACATTGTAGTGCTGCCTCATACCAGTTTCCAATCTCCTTCTCTCTTGGTAGGTGTAGTCACAGAGTAAGCTTCTGTAAAAACCTGAACACTCAGTGTTCTATGTCTTTTTTTAGTGTTCTATGTCTTAATTGTAGACTTAGTTCTAGTGTCTTAATCCCAAGGAAGTTTGCCTATTCTGAGCTGGCTGATGGTACCATCTTGTTGGGTGGAACTCACTTCAAGGATCGCTAGTCCCAGCTACAGCACTAAAAAAAGCCAAACTGTATATTGTTTATGCCAGCTCTTAGTGTTTTCCACCTGGAAGGTGCAGGAACAAATGTGATATTCTATAGGAACTATGCTTGGAGTCCTAACAACTTCAGAGTGTAGTTTATGAGCAGTGCCCTTACACTGGAGAATTTTCTTTGTTTGTAGCTGTATACTTCTACAGACTTCAGCAGAATCAACTTTTAAGACAGCTTGCTTTTAAGACAGCAAGGCCTTCAGGAAAGACACACACTCCAAATCCTTAAGCTCTCAGACATTCTCACTCAATGAGTGAAGGAAAAAAGATGAATTTCTGTAAAATCTTTGAGCTCAGCATCTGCCACTACCTGACAATTTAGGGAGATGGGAGGAGTGAGAGTAATGCTAATGAGTCCTACGGTGTGGACCCATTCCCCCATTCTTCCTGTGTAACCTGATCTCACCTGCAAAACCCTGCCCATTCCTGAGAGGGTTCTTGGAAAGGTGAAATAAGGGCTTTGACCCAGGGGATTAGGGTCTTTTGGTCTTTGCCAGCATGAAGGTCAGAGAGAAGATGGCTGAAAGGAGTAAAGACACAGGGCAAACTAAGAATGGCATGCGTAAATGGTTAGCAGCCACATCTGTTGGTCAGGGCAACAAAGATGTTATCTCTCATGAAGCCTGCCTGTGAGTGAGTTCAATACCCATCACTTTCCTGGACCCAGATATCCACCGCTGAAGGGAGTTGCAGAGTCACGTGGCCTGGGATGGCAAAGAAAGGCCTCCATCTCCATCCACCATCCAAGTTCATCCTAAGGGCTTAATGCAACACTATCGGTCATATCTGGTAACATTCAGTCATCTGGGAGCTGATGGGCTCAATGCTTGAGCAACACTGTGGAGCTACTCCAGTGCTGCAGTGTAGGGAACTTTCGGGACAATACTAGAAATGCTCTGGTGCACATTAACTTGGACAGAACCTGGGTTTAAACTCAGCTCCTAAATCCAACTCAGCTCAAGTTCTACTACACCTCCTGAGCAATATGCTATCTCTCAGATCCCAGGGTGGTTTTAATCAAGTGTTGGTTTAACAGTCCTTCTCGTCCAATCTGTACTTGTCCTTGCTTTTACCCTGTAAGCAAGTGTAATTCGAAGACACACATTCTGAGATGGTGCAGCTTCCTAAGATCTTAAATGTATTCTCTAGTGGATTTTTCTCAACAAAGTCTCTCTTAGGATTCTGAGTTTAAATGAGGTTTAATATGCTTGTTATGTTGATGCTGTCAACATTACAGTCAGACCTTACCCTTTTAGAGTCATCAAGTCACACCCACATTTAACAAATGTTTTGTTTCGGGGTTTTTTTTGTGTGTGTATTTGGGTTTTTATTATTTTTGTTTATGGTTCTATTAGAGGAAAGAGTTCAAAATCCACTCAGACAGAAGGCAAACTTACCACAATATGTATAAATAAGTTTGGAATCAATAAAGCGGACTCTAAGATTATGCAGCACAGCAGGCTCATGAAGATAGCTGAGGGCCGTAAGGTCATTTTCACCTACAAGTATATCAGGGTTTCTTAAGTGAGGAAGTTCTTTTGTCTTTGGATCAAGACGATATTCCAAATCCTGAAAATGCACAACAGGAATTACTTGGCCAAACCACATCAATAAACTTGAAACATGCCCACATACTTGGTTTACTTCTTGGCAGTTAGATATATTCTTCTCCAAGCACATTCCAATATTACATAAATTGTTGACAGTGGCAAAAATAAAAGAAGTGTTCTATTTCACCTGATATATTAGCTTGCTTTACCCATTTTTGCTGAGCCTCTGCTCTGCATAAATGAATGCCTGGAGAGAACTGGAAGACCATTGTGGAGAACAGCATACTTAACAGCTCATGCAAGTTCATTTACCTTTTCACCAAACCTGCCCCAAGACAACCCTGACCAAATAATGATTGTTTTGTGATTTTGTATCTATCTTTTCCCTTCCCCCAAAATGTAAAAGAACTCTCATGGACTAAGAATGTAAATACAGATGGTTTAAACTTTATAGTTTGTAAACAATCTCTCTCTGGGACAAGCCACCTTTAACACATTCTTTAAGAAACTTAGATTGGATCAAGAAAGACAGAGAATTAAAAATACTGTGGCCACATCGACTGCACAGTAAACAGGGCATTTGCCTTGCATGCAGTCCACCTGGATTCAATCCCCAGTATCCCAGATGGTTCACAGAGCAACACTAGGATCAATTCCTGAGCGTAGAGCTGGATGTGACCAAACCTAACCAAACAAAGAAACAAACAAAGTGTGATCTTTGCAGGATGCATGCCACTTGGGGGAGTTGGGGATAGGTAAGGAAATAAGAAACAGCTATGACTGTCAGAGGGAAGTGTCCAACTGAGAGGATGAGGAGGCACTGGAGATAGTAAAGAGTTATGCATAATAGTACTATAAAAGTTATTTTTAAAGAGGTGTCTCTCATAGAGACAGATGGGTACAGAGGCAAACAGGAGGTTGGTGGTGGGGTGGGGACACACAGGTAGAGGGAAGTGGACACTAGTGAAGAAACTAGTGTTGAAATACTGCATGTCTGAAATGCAAATGTGAATAACACTGCAATTCATGGTGACTAAATGCAATAAAAATGCCTTATTAGTGAAAAGAAAATCAGACCCATTGCTAGAAAAAACCTGTCTACACTTGGAGCCCTCCTCAATCTACATTCAACTTTCTTCTCATTTACTAAAAATCATGCTCCAAGGACATTTTCCTGTAAATGCAACATAATTCCACCTTATGTTTCTCAACTATACACACCCATTTTTCCAACTCATAAATAAATATATGAGTTTTCCTGGAAATTTACTGAACATGTATAAACTTATACATCACTCTCCTTTACAAGTATATAAACAGGGCCACTTTTCTTTAAAATTTGCTCTACATTCTGTGCTATACTTAACATGCTTTCAAACTTAAGCTATGTTCCTGTCAAGTTCTGTTCAGTTGTTCCAGTGGTTTCTGGACAGCAATCTTTTAATTTCACAGATCCAAATTTTTCTTTCATTCATTTTTCAGGGGGACATACCCAGAGGTTATTAGAGCTTACTCCTAGCTTTGCACTTGGGGATCATTCCTGATGGAACTCTGGTGCCAGGACCAAACCCAAGTGAGCAATGTGCAAGGTAAATAGACTGAGTAACATGCTGCTTGATAACAATTAGAGAGGAAATCAAGAGAGAATAAAGATTCCATGAGACTCATGAAATCTATGAACCAAAGCAAAATCTATGGAACCACCTAAAAGCAGACCTTAAAGATCTGGAAAACCGGGCCCGGAGAGATAGCACAGCGGCATTTGACTTTCAAGCAGTCGATCCAGGACCAAAGGTGGTAGGTTCGAATCCCGGTCTCCCATATGGTCCCCCCTGCCTGCCAGGAGCTATTTCTGAGCAGACAGCCAGGAGTAACCCCTGAGCACCGCCGGTTGTGCACCCCCCCCCCAAAAAAAAAAAGATCTGGAAAACCAACTACAAAGGAACCCAAACACTAATAGAAGAAATTAATAAAACTGATCCAGGCACTGGCACAATAGCACAGTGGGTAGTGCCTTGTATATGGTACACCTGGGTTCAATCCCCAATATCCCATAGGGTCTTCTGAGCCTGCCAGGAGTAATTTCAGAGGACAGAGCCAGGAGTAACCCCTGAGTGCTGCTTGGTATGGACCTCAAACAAAACAAGACAAAAAACAATGCAGGGAAATAGAGACCCGCACATCCAGGTGAAACATGAACGTGGTTTGTAGGTTGAGATGGCTGCCAGGTGGCACATGAAGCACAGCCCCACTCCTGTGATGGGACACAGCGAGACAAAGACCAGCACCAGCAGATGAACCGCGAGCTGGCCTGTCCCCGTATACCAGCACCACCAAGGAAACTGGCATTACCAGGCTCTGCTAGAAGGCTGCATACTTCCTCTAGTAGTCAATAAACCCTATAAAAATATGTAAAAAAAAAAAATAGGGCAAAGTTGACAATTGGGAAATAATGCAGAACCCCACCATGCCTAGAGAATGAAGAACCAACAATTATGGGATACCTCTCTGATAAGGATGGTAAAGAAGAAATGTGGAGGATGTTCAAAGACCTCAAAGAAACCATGAATGAACCAAATGAACCACAACTAAGACTCAAGAAAACATGAAGGTAGAAATGAGAATGTTCAAACTGAAATAATAGGACTGAAAAACTTTAGTAGGTAAAATGAAAAATTCTGGCCCAGAAGGACCAGCTCACAATTTGAAGCTCACCACAAAATGGTGAATGCTGTTAGGGAAATAACTACACTAACAACTATCATGACAATGTTAAAGAATGAGAGTAGAATGCCTATCTCAAATACAGGCAGGGGTGGGGAAGAAGGGCGGGCATTGGCGGTGGAAATGTTGCACTGGTGAAGGGAGGTATTTTGTTTATGACTAAAACCCAACTACAAAAGATTTATTAAAAAGATAATAAAAGAAAATTCAAATTTCACTGAAAGGCCTCATCAGCAGAATAGTTATGAAGACAGAATCAGTGAGATAGGAAATGAGCTTCATAACACCACAATATAACAGAAGAGGCTAAAAAACATCTGTAAAATAAATGTGAACAGATTATGGGAACAGTTATAAAGAAAGCAAACAGACAACAATAAAACTCTGGAAATACACTCAATAGAAACAAAATAAAAATCATTGAAATCCAGAGACCCAGGAAAGAAAACCCCATGAAGAATCAACAGTCAAGAACAACATTATTCAGAAGATTCCAGAACAAAATAGTGAATACAATCACATCCTGGATGCCCAAAGAGAAAAGTTCAAAGAAATCCAAAGAAAAGCACCTCATGCCACATCCCAGTCACAATAATGAAAACCACAAATAGGAACAAAAATAATGAAAGTAATAAGATCAAAAAGAGAAATTACATACAAAGAAGCATCCTTAATATTTACAGCAGATATATCACAAGGCCCGAAAGCCTTGAATGGTGGGATATAGTAACTCAACAAAATGAATGATTCACCAATATTTCACCCAGCCAGATTTTCATATAGGTTTAAAAGAAGGATACAGAGCTTCACAGATAAATAAGAATCCAGAAACTTGACAGACCAACCTTAAAGAACAACTGAAGTTTACTAAAAGGATAGGCATACCCAACAAACACACCAAAGTCCTACAAAAAGATGACACTTAATTCTATGACAATAATCTCTCTCAACATTAATGGCATAAATGCATCAGTTACAAAACAGAGTGGCAAAATGCATAAGGAAATTGAATCCAACAAGTTCCTGCCTGCAAAAAATACATCAAATAGTCAAAGCAAACAATGACTCAAAGTCAAAGGTTGGAGAACAATCATTCAAGCAAACAACTCACTTATAAAGGCTGGGGTGGCCATACTAATATCAGAAGACTTTAGACTTAAGAAACAGAGATGAACATTTATTAATAATCAAGGAATATGTACAACAGGAAAATAATCAAACTCCTAAACATTTATATACCTAATGAGGGGCCAGCAAATACTTAATAAAATATCTGCTAATAATGTGAAGAAAGACATCAACAGCAACACAATAATAGCACAAGACATCAACATTGCTTGTCACCTCTTGACAAGTCAGCCAGGCTAAAATTGGCTAACTAGGTTGATATATATATATGTATATATATTATATATATAATATATAATATATATAATATATATTATAGCTCTCAACCCTCAGAAAAGCTGGATACAATTTATTCTCCAATGTATATGGAACATTCTCCAATATGGACCACATAATAGGCCATAAAACATATCTACATAGAGTAAAAAGGATAGAAATTTTATAACTATCTTCTCAGATAATGATGCACTGAAAATAGAAAGAGACACATGGGGCCCGGGAGATAGCATGGAGGTAAGGCGTTTGCCTTTCATGCAAAAGGTCATCGGTTCGAATCCCGGTGCCCCATATGGTCCCTCGTGCCTG
>PVKC010051652.1:0-10376 GCA_004027635.1 Crocidura indochinensis | reverse complement strand
AACCCCTGAGCACTGCCGGGTATGACCCAAAAAACAAAAAACAAACAAACAAAAAAAAATCAAATGCTGGGGCCGGGCGGTGGCGCTAGAGGTAAGGTGCCTGCCTTGCCTGCACTAACCTAGGACGGACCGTGGTTCGATCCCCCGGTTCCCCATATGGTCCCCCGTGCCTGCCAGGAGCGACTTCTGAGCGAATAACCAGGAGTAACCCCTGAGTGTCACCGGGTGTGGCCCAAAAACCAAAAAAAAAAAAATCAAATGCTGGCCATTTTGTTTGTTTTACTCTTCAGGCCCCACCTCAGGATGTTATAGGGAATATTTCCAGCTTGGTGTTCAGGGATAATTCCTGGTGATGGTTTGGGGACCTCGAGGTGCCAATGGTCAAATCTAGGTCTCTGGCATGCAGATCCTGTACTTAGCCAATTGATTTCTCTCTCCAGCCAAACTTAAAAAGCACTGGGCAGGAAAAAGACTAGAGAGATAGTACAACAGGTAAAAGCACTTGGTCTTGCATGTGGCCAACCCAGATTTTAATTCCGGCTGCCCCACATGATCCTCCAAGCTCTGCTAGGAATAATCAGTCAGTACAGATAGCGTCAGGAGTAGGCACTGAGCAATGCTGAGTGTAATCCCCCCTAAAAAAAAGTAATGGAAAAAGGAAACAGGTATGCATCACTGGGAATGCCACTGGATTAGTAGTAATCTAAGTACCAAGCGCAACCCAAATAGAATAAAATAGACAGACAGACAGACAGACAGACAGACAGACAGACAGACAGACAGATAGATAGACAGACAGACAGACAGACAGGCAGGCAGGCAGACAGGCAGACAGGCAGGCAGAAAGACAAACAGATGGATAGCTAGATGGATGGGTAGGTGGGTGGGTGGAAGGATAGATATAAATATACAGGCACAGCCTAATACATATATAATATTTAATATTTAAAAAATGTATACTAACTATGCCATATCTAAGATATAATGTGCAATCCAAATACTTATAAGCAAAATTTATAAACTAAAAAATAATCTTAAAATAAGAAACATATAGGGGCTGGGGAGACAGCACAGTGGTAGGGCATTTGCCTTGCATGCAGCCAATCCAGGACAGAATATGATTAGAATCCTGGCATCCCATATGGTCCCCTGTGCCTGGCAGGAGCGATTTCTGAGTACAGAGCCAGGAGTAACCCCTGAGCACTGCCAGGTGTGACCCAAAAACCAAACTATATATATATATATATATATATATATATATATATATATACATATATATACACATACATACATATACATATATATACATCAATACAAAATTTTTTTAAGTTTCTTTATACTCTTCTGGAGTAAATGCTTATACAGTGAGTATTATTTTTAATTATGACAGGTAAAACCCTAAAAAATAATAGTTATGGGGTCGGGCGGTGGCGCTGGAGGTAAGGTGCCTGCCCTGCCTGCGCTAGCCTGGGACGGACCACGGTTCAATCCCCCGGTTTCCCATATGGTCCTCCAAGCCAGGAGCGACTTCTAAGCACATAGCCAAGAGTAACCCCCGAGTGTCACTGGGTGTGGCCCAAAAACCAAAAAAAAAAGTTATGATTTCTTCTAAAAGAAATGGCAATATTTTAAATGTATGGCATAAGATTGCTACCATGCATAATAAAATGCTTATAATGTAATATTTGCAAAAAATGAAAAGAGACTATGATATCTATGGTATGATCATAACTATGTAAAAATATATTCATACAAAAAGAGAAATACCCAAAATATAAACAGTAATAAAATGAGTATTTTATTTTCTTCTTATTCTCTAGAATTTCTTATTTTCCTAAAAAAGAGTGAAAAACTTACTGGCTAAACCTAGAAGTCTGAGGGAACCAGAAAAACCTGGCCTCCTTCCTGTAAAGTGAGCCCTCTGCTGCTGAACTCCACCATACGCACATTGAGCTGTCTTGCCGGCCTTGCTCAAAGAACTTTTGGGGTCTTTTGTTTGTTTGTTTGTTTTTGTTTTGTTTTGCTTTTGAGCAACAATGGGCAGTGTTCAGGGATTACTCCTGGTTCTGCACTCAGTGGTCATTCCTGGAGATGCTCAGGGAACCACATTGGTTGGCAAGGATCAAACCTGGGTGGGCCACGCACAAGGCAAACACCCTACCCACCACTGTGCTATCGCTCTCAAAGGACTTTTTCAATTAAAAACAGCTCAGCTCAGGAACAGGGAAAGTGCACGTTTTGCAAGTGGGAGCCCCAAGTTCAATATCCATCACAAGGTCCCCTAAGCATTGCCAGGGAATGATCCCTGGACAACATGAAGGAGCAGTAGTTCTTTCTGCACTGTCAGGTGTGGCCTCCACCCCTGCCACCCAGAAAAATAGCAGTTGAGCTCAACATTTTCTGAGCACTTTCTGGGCCTATGCATAAAAATAAATAGAAGTCCAGATGAATAGGAAGGCAAGAGATTACTGGTCAGCTCACATTGAAGAGACTCAAGACCAAATACATTTTCTGAGAAGCTAACCAAGTCATCAGAATTTACTTTAGCAACAATTTGAGTCTTAAAATGACAAATGAGAAGTTTAAATTTGCTTCCAGAGTTCCAAAGAAAACCAAGTTAGCCACTAAGATTCCTATTTCTAGATTCAGGCTAGCAACTTGATCTATATGTGCTCTAACTACAAACAAAGCCTTTGTAAGAGCTACCACTTTTGCTTGCTATACTAGCAGATTCCCTCTCATCTTTACAACCACAAAACATGTACATTATAATTACCACATTACAAACAAGAAAACTGAAATTCTGAAAGGTAAAGTTATTTGCCAAGAAGGCTGAGAGTTTAAACTTTGGAACACGTAAGTGCTGGTTCTCTCAGCACACTTGTTACAATGACCAAAATTAAAGAATCTCTAACACAGATCCCTATTTAACTCTTAAAAATTCAAATACTGGGGCCCGGGAGTAGCATGGAGGTAAGGCGTTTGCCTTTCATGCAGAAGGTCATTGGTTGGAATCCCGGTGCCCCATATGGTCCCCCGTGCCTGCCAGGAGCAATTTCTGAGCATGGAGCCAGGAGTAACCCCTGAGCACTGCCGGGTGTGACCCAAAAAACAAAAACAAAAAAAAATTCAAATGCCTATATTTCTATCTCTAAAAGGCACTGTACAAAGTCTGTTAATTAAGCTATATATGCAAGTTTGTCTTCCTGGCTAAGCAAATATTAAATGAGGGCCATAGAGACAGAGCACGGGCTAAGGCACTTGCTTTGCATGTGGCTGACCTCAGTTCCATCCCTGATATTACATGCAGTCACCTTAGTATAGTCAGGAGTGATTCCTGAGCATCAAAGGATATAGCACCCCAAAAAGAAAATATAAAATGAAAGGTTTCTGGGGAGTAAGGGGTGTAGGGACTGGGGCCAGGGCCTCTAAGCTGTAAAGCTTGTGTTAGTCCTATGAAGTTATTCCTGGCCTAAAGGAGATTCTGAGGGGAGTGATGGAGAACAAACACACCTAGTGCCATCAGTGACTGGGCCTGGGGGACCATGAGACCAGAGATCACACCCTGACCTCCTGCCTCCAGATCATTGTACTCCTTTGAGAATACTGAGCCCTTTGAGCTTCCTCAGGCAAATATGAGATACTTCACAGGATTTCCAGTGACCCCACAACCCTGTCACCTCCTGAGAGCTGAGTCATCATCCCCCAGTTATGGGTGTTGAATGGTAGGTTGTGCGTTCCACAATCCCCGGAGAGGAAGAGGGAATCCCATGCCTCCTATCCAGGTAGGACAAGGGACAGTGGTCCGGTAGCAATTGCCCACAATAAATAATCCATATAGTTAGGAAGGTTTTGCAGGCAAGAAACTCACACTGCAAGCTGTTCACCACAAGCCAGTCGCTTGGCAACTCCCAGCTCAGGCATCCAGAGTAGCCTTTATTGAGATTAAAAAAAAAAAAACAAAAACAAAAAACAAAAAAACTCACTCCCAAGGGGAAGGGAAAAAGCTAGATGAGAAGGCAATGGGAAAACAAAACCAAAGGAAACCAATTGAGATACAAATGAGGACTAATTCAAAAGCCTCTACCAAAACCACGCACCTGTCTGATGAGCTGCTTCTTCTTCGAGGACTCTGGCATGTTGTGGACATGCTGGAACAAGTCTCGTAGTGCCTCCTCTGTCCGCTGCTGCGTCTCCTCCTGGGAGTAGGACTCCAGCTGGTTCTGTCGAGACTTTGCCAGCTGGAAGTAAGACTTAGCATGACACGAAACTGTCAGATCAAGATCATCCTAGAGAAAAAAAATAAAAGATGGAAATAAATACATCCTGCCAGTTTTTCTTTCATGTTCCCACAACCCTGGGACAAAAGAGAGGGTGCTGGAGAACATGGCATAGTATACCTAGGAACAGAAATCTAAATATATTATCAGATAAAGAGAAACCTGCATTAACAAGTCACACTCGGGGCCGCAATAGTGGCACAGTGGTAGGGCATTTGCCTTGCATGCAGCTGACATAGGACAAACTGCAGTTTGTTTCCCCAGCGTCCCATAAGGTCTCCTAAGCCTGCCAGAACAATTTCTGAGCACAGAGCCAAGAGTAACCCCTGAGTGTCACCAGATATGGCCCAAAAAAAACCAAAAAATAAATATAAGTAAATAAATCTTATGTAGTCTTGTTAATAAACATCATACATTTCCTTTCTTTTTTATTTTTTGCTTTTTTATTTTGTTTTGTTTTTGTTTTTTGGGTCACACCTGGCAGCACTCAGGGTCTACTCCTGGCCCTACGCTCAAAAATCGCCCCCAGCAGGCTCAGAGGACCATATGGGATGCCGGGATTTGAACCACCATCCTTCTGCATGCAAGGCAAATTTCCTACCTCCATGCTATCTCTCTGGCCCACACATTTCCTTTCTTTTTTTTTTTTGGTTTTTTTTTTTTTTTGGTTTTTTTGTTTGTTTGTTTTTGGGTCACACCCGGCAGTGCTCAGGGGTTACTCCTGGCTCCATGCTCAGATGGGGCACCGGGATTCCAACCGATGACCTTTTGCATGAAAGGCAAACGCCTTACCTCCATGCTATCTCCCGGGCCCCCATACATTTCCTTTCTAATCTCATGTAGTTGCAAGTCTTTTAGCTACCTGATAGTATTTCTAATGAACCTAAAATAAATGGAATACATCAAAAATGCAGTAGCCTTATATTCAACCAGCTCTATAGACCCACTATGTTCTCAAAAGAGATGTAAACCAAGCCGTGAAAAAATTATTGGGTATACCAGTCATGCAGCTCAAAGCTGGCAATCTTAGAAGAGAGTGGGCTAAGTCCCTGCCCTGCTGAAATCATGCCAGTTGCAACCCATCACCCACAACAGTCACTTTTGCCAATGGCCCAGTTTCACCACTTCTCTATAGCTTTCTTTTTGTTTGTTTTTGTTTTGTTTTGTTTTGTTTTGGGGCCACACCAGGTGACATTCAGTTACTCCTGGTTCTGCACTCATAAATCGCTCCTGGTTCAGGGAACCATATGGGACACTAGGGGATTGAACCAAGGTCCGTCCTGGATCAGCCCTACCACTACACTATCACTCCAGCCCCTTCTCTATAGCTTTCTGCAGACATACCAATCTGACCAAGACTTCAGGTATGCCAGTCTTTGGGCTGACAACACCAGGACTTTTTTGGAGTGAATGGAGGTCCCTTCTCCTCCTACCCCACCTCCCCCCATCCTACCTTCTTGAACTTCCAGAAAGTCTGTCAGCTAAAAACACACCCCACAAAAGTCACAGTATCAGCAATAGTGTTTGGAACTCCTAGACTCCAAGGCCACATTTATGGCCACAAGCCAGCTCCAAATTTTTTAATACTGTCATCTCCATATTAGACAATTTTGAGAACAATGTATATCTGAAGCCACCTAATATTCAGAAGCAAAAGAAGTAACAGAATGACCAACTAGCAACAAAAGCTAAACCTTCTGACAATGACTTAATGACCTTATTGTGAGATACAATAATTTTCACAAATTTTCTTGGTACTAGCCCATGCTTTATTTCCTTGTCTGCACAAGGCGAAAGCTCTATAGATTTCCATGCAGAGCAAGCCAAACTATAATTTTCTATATATATTTTTTTTTTTTTTGGTTTTTGGGTCACACCAGCAGTGCTCAGGGCTTACTCCTGGCTCCATGCTCAGAAATTGCTCCTGGCAGACACGGGGGACCATATGGGGCACCGGGATTCCAACCGATGACCTTCTGCATGAAAGGCAAACGCCTTACCTCCATGCTATCTCCCGGGCCCCTATAATTTTCTATATTTTGAAGTCCATATGATAGTACTCAATTCTTGGTAAAAGTTTTCTCTAATGAGAAACAGGAAATTTGTTTTTTTCTCTCCCCACCCCTACTCCTTTTCTTTTTTAAAGCAGCAGTGTTCAGGGCTTGATTTTAGCACGACACCTCAATCCCTGAGTTTAGGTTCTGTTTGTTGGCTTTTGGGAAAGAATCGTCTTTCCTTATGGTTTAGTAAGTGAAATCAGATAATTTTGAAACAGGACTGAGGATAGAACTGCAACTGTAAACATATTCTTTTTTCCTGCTTTTCACTGACTTTTAACTGTTTCATGTATATGAATCCAAAGAGTCATCAAGGACTATTTCTGGATTGTCAATGAAGATGCTTAATCTTAAAAATTAAAATAATTAAAACATCTCAAAAAAATTTTCTTGATGCTATGCTTTATTATTTTTTTCCCTTTCCTTTCCTTTTCTTTTCTTTCTTTCTTTTTTTCTAATTTTTTTTTGGGGGGTTACACCCAGCAAGGTTACTCCTGGCCCTAAACTCAGAAATTGCTCCCGGGGCTGGGCAGTGGCGCTGGAGGTAAGGTGCCTGCCTGCCTTGCCTGCGCTAGCCTTGGACAGACCGCAGTTCGATCCCCCAGTGTCCCATATTGTCCCCCGTGCGTCACCGGGTGTGACCCAAAAACCAAAACCCAAAAAAGAAAAAAGTAATTTAAATCTGTGTATATATACATATATTTATATCTGCACAGACACAAATACACAAAATTGTATTTGAATTACTATAAAACATCAGCTTTGTTTTTATTTTGAGCCGTACCTTCCATGCTCAGGGGCTATTTCTGGCTCTGTACTCAAGAGTGACCCTGGTGGTTCTTAGGAAACCACATGTGATGCTGGTCATTCATACTGTTTGATGAGCTGAAAAGCCTTAGCAGTGAACTAGCTTTACAGCATCTCCATAAAACATTTGCTATCAACTGACTGTTTATATCAAATACTGTCAATGCATAAGGACTTTAGGAAACAATGTGAAACAATCCATGGAATCCATCAGCAGTGGAACTCTTTTTTTTTTTTGGGGGGGGGGGTCACACCCGGCAGCATTCGGGGGTTACTCCTGACTCTAAGCTCAGAAATCACTCCTGGCAGGCTCGGGGGACCATATGGGATGCTGGGATTCAAACCACTGTCCTTCTGCAATGCAAGACAAAAATCTTACCTCCATGCCATCTCTCCAGTCCAGCAGTGGAACTCTTTATGTGAGGCAGATAAGACAGTGCATGGTGGCTTTTAGACGGACCTACTCTTAATTGTGCTCAGGAGAATCAAAGCTGAGGATCCCACATTCAAAGAACATATTCCAGCCCTTTGAACTGTCACCCCAGTCTCTGCAAGAGTATTTATGCTTGTTTGCTTTTTGCTTTTCTGTTGTTTGGGGGCTACACCTGGCAGTGCTCAGAGGTTACTTTGGCTCTGCACTCAGGAATTAATTACTCCTGGAAGTGCTTGAGGGACAACATGGGGTTCTGGGGAACAAATTTGGCTGGGAACATGCAAGATAAATGCCCTATCTGCTGTGCTATTGCTATAGCCCAATTTCATACTTCGTTTTAAAAGTTCCATATTCTACAAAAAAAAGCTTAAAAATAAAGGTCTATAATCTTAAGTGCTGAAGCAATAGCACAGTATCCGCCTTGCATGTGGTTAACCTGGGTTTGATCTCTGGCTTCCTATATCATCCCCACAACCTGCCAAAAGTGATTCCTGAGTGCAAAGCCAGAGTTATTCCTGTGCACAGCCAGGTATGGCTCAAAAACCAAAAAACATTTCAATAATCTTAATTCTGACAAGGGATGTAGTTCAATAGTAAAGAATATTTCTTGTTTACATGAGACCAGGGATTGATTCCTAGCAACCATATCTTTCTCTCTCTTCTCTCTCTCTCTTTCTCTTCTCTCTCTCTGTTTCCCTCTCTCACATCTCTCCTCCTCTCTCTCATCTCTCCTTCTCTCTCTTTTTCTCTCTCCTATCTCTCTCTCACAAAATCTAAACAGACTATCTCCTTATTCCTATTCATACCTTTGATGCTTGAGTTCTGGAGTTCAAATAGTGTGATCTGGCACATTCCCGAATATAAACAGGAGCCTGAACAGGATATAAGAAAAAAAAAAAAAAAAAGACCAGTGGTTAATAGCATCTAAAATTATTTTAAGCCACACAATACAACAGATATATTGTAAAAATAAATAAATAAATAAATAAATAAATAAATCTCACATTCCCACCAAAAAAAAGAGTTCCAAAATATCCCAATTGCAGTTTGCACCCAAAAAAAAAAAAAAAACATGCCTAAAATCTGATGGGAAAAAAGTGTAGTGGTAGGACATTTTTGCCTTGCATGTGGCCAACACAGGATGGACCAGGGTTTGATCCCAGGTATCCCATGTGGTCCCCCAAGCCTGCCAGGGGCGATTTCTGAGCACAGAGCCAGAAGTAAACCAAATGCTGCCGGTTTATTTACCAAATAAATAAATAAAATCTAATGTGAAACCCCTAAGAAGATTTCATCATCTTATTTCTTGTTTGTTTGTTCTTGGACATACCTTACAGTGCTCATTTTTACTCCTGGCTCTGTGTTCAAGGATCACTCCTGGCATGCTCAAGGAGCATGTGTGGTGCCCAGTATCAAATCCAGATCAGCCACATGCAATATACTATTTTTATGCTCTTATACTATCTTCCTGACCCCACTGTTGGCTGCTATAAAAATCAAATATGGTCAAACCAGATAGTACACAGTTAAGGTGCTGGTCTCACATCCCACTAACCTGTTTCAAATCTCCAGCACCACATATGGTCCCATAATACAACTGGTGGGGGGTCACTCATGAACAGAGACAAGATTAGCTTCTAAAGTACCCTTGGGTGTGGCCCAAATGGCCTCCTCCCTCAAAAAAATAAATATGGGCCAAAATGATAGCTCTAAGAACTGAAGTACCCATTTTGCATGCAGGAGTCCTAAGTTTGATACCCAAAATTACATGGCCACTTGAGCACTGTCAAGATTGACCCCCAAATCAAAAGCACTTCCTGAGCACCAACCAGGTGTGACCCCACCAAACAAGGCAATTAAATATGGCATGTGGGGCTGGAGCAATAGTACAGCAGGTAGGGCGTTTGCCTACACATAACCAAGCTAGGTTTGATCCCTGGCATCCCATATTGTCCCCAAGCCTGCTAGGAATGATTTCTAAGCACAGAGCCAGGAGTAACCCAAGTGCTGCCAGGTGTGGTCCAAAAACCAAAAATAATTTACAACTAAGTAAATATACCATGTCTACATTCAAACTTTTACCTGTTGTACTATATTTCCAACCTCTAGAATGCACTTTTTGCAAGGAAGAGACCCAAGTTCAATCCCAGGTACTACAAAGCCCTTATACAGGACTATCACTCCCACCTTCCTAAAAAAAAAAAAAAAAAAAGACAGCAGGAACCAGCTTTCGAGGTTAACAGCTAGCCAAATGGTATAACATTCTGAATAACTAAAACTCCATAAGTATATAGAGGTACTCATTGTTTAAAAACTTAGAAAGGGGCCGGGGAGTTCAAATCCTACTCCCTGCCAGGAGTAAGCCCTGACCACTGCTGGGCATGGCTCCAAGATAAACAAGCACACAGACAGAAACTTAGAAGGAACCCGGACTAGGCTCAAGAGTAGAGCACCTGAGGCCTGGATTTGATCCTGGCACCAGTTCATACTGCTAACTGAGACTCCCTACCACCACTACCAAAAAAAATTTTTTTAAATAATATCTTTGGGGCCAGAGTGGTGACACAGCGGTAGGGCATTTGCCTTGCACACAGCTGACCTAGGATGGACCGTGGTTCAATCCCCTAGTATCCCATATGGTCCCCCAAGCCAGGAATGATTTCTGAGTGCAGAGCCAGGAGTAACCCCTTAGCGTCACCAGGTATGGTCCAAAAGCCAATTAATTAATTAATTAAAATATCTTCATTCAAGCATCATGGTTTCAAACATGTTTGTAATTGGGTTTCAGTCATAAAAGTA